>JANAVB010035620.1:11321059-11480680 GCA_029216955.1 Iris pallida | reverse complement strand
ATAGCAACATTTGTGATATATATATATATATATATAATATATATATAATATATATATAATATATATATATATATATATATATATATTTTATATATATATATATATATATATATATTTTATATATATATTATTTATACATAGATATTCTATTTATATATATACTATATTGATACATACATGTATATATTCTATATATCACTACATACATATTTATATACATATATATATACACGCACATTTAATATATATATATACACATACAAATCACCACACACCACACACACACACACACCCACACACACACACACACACACCCACACATATATATGTGTGTGTGTGTGTGTGTGTGTGGTATATATAAAATATATATATATGTGTGTGTGTTGTGTGTGTGTGTGTGGGGTATATATATATATATATATATATCTATATATATATATATATATATATATATATATATACCACAAGTACGAGCAGTAATATATATAATTAATATTAGAAATAATTCTTAATTTTATACCAAAAATTCACACCAATAAGATACGATGATAATATATATAAAAGCCCTATTTTCCATATGCCATAAATACACTTCTATATATAATATATATATATATATATATATATATATATATATATATATATATATATATATATATATATATATATATATAACCTATATAATCTCCATAAAATTTGACATATATGTTAAGGAGACATATTTACTATATTACTAAATAAAATATTATTCCTAATAACAAGCACATTATACGTTTATAATACGTTTATATATAATATATATATATATATATATATATTATACTAAATAAAATTTATTCCTAATAACAAGCACATATAATATGTTTATATGTATATATATATATATATATATATATATATATATATATATATATATATATATACAATTGTCTCCAAAATTACCAAGGTAAAATACCAATACGACATACCTCTATATGGTCGTCCCTACACGTACTACCCGACTACGAGGGCTCGGACTTGGTCCCGGTCCGGTCTGGACTAGTTCGGTACAACCGGGTCTCCTAAACGTCGAATAATATTAATAATAAATAATTAAATTATTTTATAATGGTCATGTCACAACTTGGCCTGGTTTTCCTAGTTAGGACATCACTATGGTTCGGCCTTCCCCTACCATGGCTAAGCTCTAGTCAAAGCACGCCATTGCACTATCCGTGCCATGATTCCTAGTCGTCTTGTACTCCAAAACTCCATCATGGCTAAAATCATCTACCGTAATAATTAACTAATTAATTATTTATAAAATCCTAAAAATTACCATTTAAATCAAATAAATAACTAAAAATATTTCAAAAATTTCGGGAAGGGAAGCTACAAATCTACCCACCTTAAAAATAATTTCGTTCTCGAAATTTCAATTCATGACTATCCTTAAAATTTAAAGTCTCCTATCACCTTAATCTCCTTAATTTAATTTTCTCCGGAATATTTATACATCCTCCTAGCCATTCCGTAACTACGAATCATCGATGACTTCTACTCACCTTTGGTCACACTACTCCATCAATTTTTTTGTCGCTAAAGCTTTACAGTCTTTCAACTAATTGCTAAAATTGCTACCAATAGTTATCTATTGCTTATGGCATCTATAATCCTCTTATATCTATCAAGCAACCCGGAATTTAACAAGCAACAAATTTACACAAGTAGCTAAGAAATATTGATAAACTCTAGTAAGCATGACTATTCGTCGCTCCGAAGTAGGGAGGGCAGGAAGATAAGGCAGAATATTCGGGAGCAACTGTGAAGTTTCAAGAGCAGTGGAGAGTATCCAATGTTACAGATAGAAAGGGAGTTTATGAACCACTGCCTTATTTGCTAGATTGGGCTACTCTAGTTCAGTCACTTGCTACGTCGAAGAGCCCTGCGTTACTTAGAGTGGCCTGCAATCCGTGCAATACAGAAGTCTCGTTCTCAAAATTCTAATTCAAACAAGATTTCATAATGGAACGGAATTTAAGAAATCAAGATTGTGGTCCTAATGGGTTCACTATTTGGACATCAATCGTTGGTTGGATGAACATTGGGTTCCAATCTATATGGACTAGACAAGATCCCAATGCTAAAAACTATTCCTACTAGATTAGGGTATATCCTAGAATAGGTTTCTATCCAAAGGTTGAGCTAGTTGCCAGTTGGGTTGGTTAGCTAGTTCCTAAAGTCCAAAATGCTCCATCAGTAACTTTTGTGTTTAAGGAGCACATGAGATCTCAATTAGGTGGCATACTAGTGGCATGTGCATAGTAGAATTCGAGTAGGTCACAACCATATATTGGGTCGAATGAATTGAGTCAAGGCTGAGGCTCTAGTAGAAGTCGAAAAGTATACCGGTATTACGGTAAGGGTTTTAGCTAGTCCTTTTTAACCTGAAAGTCGTAGTACAAAAATAGAAGGGGACAGGTTTGAGTGGGACATGATATACCTAGATGAAGGTGGACTCGTCTAGATCTTGCATATAAATTTCGTTGGAAGGTAACACTGGCCTCATGCTCCGAATTAATGACACGGCCGGGAACACAAAATGATCTAAATGGAAAGTGGGAGTCCATGGGCACTAACTATCATCCTAATGAAATTTATTCTAATCAATCGGTAATCTTGTATATCCTAAATTTTTAGGAGGCTCACAGTCTACCCACCTTAGAAGCTAGGGCACAGTATTTTTTAGAAGCTCACAACATTTGGTCTCTTGAGAATAGGTAGTCTCCTAGGTTGGCATTTGATCAAGGGAAAGATCCTAATCATTCTCGGATTCCAAGGACTAGAAGACTAGGATAGTACGTTTTAGGGTCGAAGGGAGGACGAGTAACTCAAGGCAAGGTTCCAGTCACAGGGCTGGCCGATGGTAGCTACACTTGCGTATACAACTATCATAGCCATGGGGATACTCGTATCTATCTATCAATTACGAGCTTTCATCTTTCCAATCAGTGAAAGACAATAATAATGAAGAGTTCAAGAGAGGTCACTGAATACAATTACGTGATTCAATACGAAAGTATAATTCAAGAGGAATTGTCAAAGCAATCGTGGATGAGATCCTGGATACCTCTATATCTCAATCCACGTAGTGTAATTAGATGAAAAGCGAACCAAATGCATCACGGTTGATCAGACCATAATATAATGATTTTGATTAGACAATATGTTCGGGCGTCCCCAATAAACATATGTCTTGAATCAAGCTTGATAAAGAGTAAGCTTACAAAAACTAGGCTGTAATTGCAGCGTTGGTCAAGATAGTCAAATATAAGTACGCGAGATTTTTGGAAAGGAGGCACAAGTAGTTCGAGTTTTGTGAGAATCAAAATCTAACTCGAGATTCGTACACGAATAACAAATCAGAAATTACAAACTAATTCTTTACAACAAATAGGATTTTTAAAATAGGCAATTCTAACTTATGATATAGATTTTATTTAATAAAACAACAAAAATTAACAGTTTTATCAAAATTAATGCCTTAATTCTAGGCAAGTCTAACATACCAAGCGAATAGTATATCCACATGGGGTCATATTGTCATATCAAAAATAATAGTGTACCTATAGGATCTAGCAAGCTATCTGAATTGCATGGCCTATCTAATAACCTTAACTACCCAACGGTCAATTTAAACAAGGGACTCCTAGTCCTAGTCATTCTCTTAAATTATTTTAATTCTAATTGTGAATGAGCATTTCCTGGATGCAGGCTCGCAATAGTACGACTAACGTAACATCATGAGTTCGCAGTCTTTTGCAAAATCTGACCTGCATGGGCCACCACAAAAACTTGTCACGATCCGCTCCCACTTTTCGGATACGAGACGTGTCCAAGCCAGCCTACGCCGCAGAGTCGGCGTAGAACGCTGTCAGCCCGTAAGAAATAAATGCTCAAACACAACATTTGATGCTCATTCACATTTCTAAATTTATTACAACAGTTACAACATTTATATTTAAAGAAAATACAAAGTTCTCACAATTAATGAAAATGATAACTAGTTCCACTATCTAGGTCGGCCTCAGCATACCCATGTCTTTCCTAGTGCTAAGAGTGATCGCGGCTAAACCTGAAAAATGTTAGTTTCCAGTCAGAAATGGAACAAGTACACAAACCGACGACAATGCAAAAACATAATAGAATTAACAAGACATGAAAATAACATATAAGATATAAAAACTGGAAATAACTGATGACATGGCACGGTAGAGAAGAAAACAAAGGAAAAACTAATAAAAACATCTATCTAGGTGTTATGAATATCCTTTTCGACATGTGAACTGGCTAGGGGTAAATCCGGCACCTGCACGTGCCGTGTACAGGTGCTATTGTTCACGAATAGACATCATGGGATAGTTCTGGGTAGTCCACATGTCTACTAAGATATTTCCTCTCCCGACTACTCCGTGCGACGAGCGTGTCAACAAGCAGCAAGATATATGTATAGACATGAAATAAAAGACTACTATGAATCAGGAAAGCAATCAGAAAGTGTACTTGCCTGAGGCCCTTAGATGGAGAAAACCAATAATACCATACCACTCAATGAGCCATAATCAGTTAACACATGCAGAAGTCTCAAGATGCTGAAATAAACAGTACCAACGTTCTCAGAATAGTCAAATTAGCTAGGATTGCCTGTCCTTAAGTCTAATTCTGGACAAAAGGATAAAACGGTAATTTCGGACAAAAACGATGTCCGCCGTTGGACCCGCTTTGCACTGAAAATTGTGCCAGAGTCAACGGTCTCTAAAGTCGTCAAACTATATGTCTACGGATCCGATTTTCCGATACGAACCCAACCGTATGTCCAAAGTTGAATTCCGACGGGCCGTGCACAAAATCGTCCGTTGAGTGGGACCGTAGGGCCCGCAAAACGACGTACGATTCAACTGTCTCAGAATTGGACCAAACTTGGCATACAGGACCAGAAAAATAATACGGTCCTGTTGGTGTAAGTTTCGTCTCGAACTGACGAGCGTGCACAAATAGTAATTGAAAAATTTGCACAGAGATCGATACGGTGAATTTCGACGGATACGCATCAAATTCGTCGCGCACACGCGACCAATTTAAATTCCGTCAAAGCCCACACGACCACGAAGCCTGTTACACAGCTTTCGATGCTTACGGTGCGCAACCACGTCGCCCGGATTGGCGGGACGCACGTCGTATCGGATAAATTTTTAGTTTTTAAAACAGGTTTTTAGGAAACTTTGGGATTCGATTTCTCGACGCATAGTCGATGATTTCTGAATCCACAAAAAGGATTATAAGTCCTATATGTTGTCTTCAACACTATTCATAGGGTTTACCAAAATGGTCGCTGGATTGATCGGGGTTGATCCTCCAACATGGGTTCAAGAACTGTCAACTATTCTATTTGGAATAGGTTTTTCGGGATTTTCGCAATGATCTTTTGATCGATATAATTCAGTAGAATTAATTATACATGAACAGAGTCGAAGGGGGTTAACTAGGCTCTCCGTAGCAATTTCGGTTCGTAAAATAGTGGAGTATCGAGAGATGAATCATACCTCGAAGTGGAGTCGCTGTAACTGCTCCCACTGTTGCTAACCCGCGACTATGCGCGCGCGCGGCCTCTCCGCCGTCCGGCGACTCTCTCACGGCAGCGCGTCGCTGTGGGTGGCCGCCCAGGTGGTTGGCGAGGTCGCGGGGGCGGTGGCGGAAATCGGAATTAGGGTTTCTTGAGTTTTTCTCTCGAACTCTCTCTCAGTTTCGTCTCTATATGCAGCGGCTGTGGCCTGTGCATAAAATCGGGTTGGAGACTTGGAGGTCGGCAAAAGGGTGGGCCCGGGCTAGAGTAGGCTGGTGTGGGCCGAAGGCTGGGCTGGGATCCTCTGTTGTGGGAATGGGTTTTTGTTTTGTTTGATTTCATTCTTTTGGTTTCTTTTCTCTTTTCTTTTATATAGCAACATTTGTATATACATATTCATATTTATATTATACATAGATATTCATATTTATATATATACATATATATGTATACATACATGTATATATTCATATATATACACATACATACATATATTTATATACATATATATATACACGCACATTTATAATATATATATCTATATACACATACAAATACACACACACACACACACACACACACATATATATATATATATATATATATATATATATATATTATATATATATATATATAATATATATAATATATATATATATACGAGCAGTAAATATTTAGTATAATTAATATAGAAATAATTCTTAATTTTATACCAAAAATTCACACCAATAAGATACGATGATAATATATATAATATATAAGCCCTATTTTCCATATGCCATAAATACAGTTCTATATATATATATATATATATATATATATATATATATATATATATATATATATAATATTATATATATATATATGTAACCTATATAATCTCCATAAAATCCGACATATATGTAAAGGAGAAATATTTACTATATTACTAAATAAAATACTATTCCTAATAACAAGCACATATAATACGTTTATATATATATATATATATATATATATATATATATATATATATATATATATATATATATATATATATATATATATATATATATAGCAATTGTTCCTAGAATTGTCTCTAAAATTACCAAGGTAAAATACCAATACGACATACCTCTATATGGTCGTCCCTACACGTACTACCCGACTACGAGGGCTCGGACTTGGTCCCGGTCCGGTCTGGACTAGTTCGGTACAACCGGGTCTCCTAAACGTCGAATAGTATTAATAATAAATAATTAAATTATTTATAATTGTCATGTCACAACTTGGCCTGGTTTTCCTAGTTAGAAAACCACTATGGCTCGGCCTTCCCCTACCATGGCTAAGCTCTAGTCAAAGCACGCTATTGCACTATCCGTGCCATAATTCCTAGTCGTCTTGTACTCCAAAACTCCATCATGGCTAAAATCATCTACCGTAATAATTAACTAATTAATTATTTACAAAATCCTAAAATCACCATTTAAATCAAATAAATAACTAAAATTATTTCAAAAATTTTGGGAAGGGAAGCTACATGAACTTCTCGAATGCTTCGTCTTTAGCCTTCAGCAAGTAGATGAACGCATACTTTGAGAAGTCATCGATGAAGGTTATGAAATACTTCATCCCGGCCTTTGTAGAGAACTGTTTGAAGTCACAGATATCGAAGTGTACCAACTCCAGATCTGTACTTCGATTAATCCGAGGAAAGGGTTTTCTTGTGATCTTTGTTTGAGCACAAACTTCACATTTCTCTACCTTACCCCCACACTTGGAGATAAGTCCTAGACTAGACATTCTGTTTATTCGTTTACAATGAACATGTCCTAGCCTATTATGCCAAGACTCAAGAGTATAAGCAGAAGGAGTGATTTCATTAATCATATAATTACATTGGACTGATTTACAAGCTGAATTTTGAACATTCCTTCGGTATAAAAAGATTTTCCGAAATATGTTCCCTTGATAGACATCACCATCTGGCCAGCATTGATGTCTATCATGAGGCCTGCGTTGCAGAGTAGACCTCCTGAGATCAGGTTCTTGGCGATAGCAGGTCCGTGCTTCACGCCTTGAAGCGTCAGACTTCTCCGAAGTCAGCTTCAACACCACCGTCCCGATCCCGAGCACTTCAGCTTGTGCCTGGTTCGCCATCATAACTACTTCAGAAGTAGGTGTGTAGGTGGTGAACCACTCCTTACTGGAGCAGACATGGCAGGAGGCTCCAGTGTCTACCCACCAGTCAGAGTCAGTCCTTACCGCATCAACCTGCACAATCATAGCAACAACGTCATGATCATAGATACCTTACTAGGCTCTCCTTGCTCTAATTTGGTCTTTGCTTTGCATTCACTTTTGAAGTGGCCCTTCTTGCCACACTTGAAACAAGGCATCTGAGACTTTGCCTTCTTTCGCTTGAAGGAAGTCCCCTTCACGTTCAGATTGTTAGGGTCCTTCTTCTTGCTGTGGGAAGCCGTCTGCTTTCCCCTTGGTTTCTTGGTATGAACCAGATTGGCGTTAGCCAATTGCTTGGACAATGCATCCACTTTCAGTTGAGCCCGCATCTGGTCCTCAACATAGATTTCCTGCAAGAGATCTTCAAGGCTGATCTCAAGCTTCTTTCTATGCATGTTTGCATAGAACTTACTCCACCCAGCGGGGACCTTTGAGACAATTCCTCCAACAACAAACTTGTTAGGGAGGGGCATCGCCTCGTCTTCCAACTTTTGTCGCAGCTTCAGAAATTCTTTTACCTGCGGTAACATGGACTTCTCGTCCTCAAAGAGCCATTTTTGATATTTTCAACCACAAATATCTTGCTCCTGTTCTTGTCTTCTTCGTACGGTTTCTCCAGAGACTCCCATATGTCTCTGGCAATTAGTTCTTACTTTAGGATTCTGCTAGGGAATCCTCCATAGCATTCAGGATAAGCAACCTGCAAATGCTATTCTCCCTTCTCCACTTGGCCTGAAGTTTAGTAGCCGCAGTGATTGTGGCAACAAACCCAGTATCTGGAATGGTAAGTTCCTCTTCAAGAAGCACGTGATCAATATCTCTGAGTTGAAGAGTGAGATAAACCTTCCTCTTCCAGACTTGATAATGCTCTCCATCAAACTTTTCTAACTTACAAAAGTCAGTATTGAGGAGTGAAGCATTAACGTTTCTATCGTAGCAATAAAGATTTGAGATAGTTAGTGCCGGAGAACAATTTTTCGATGGAAAACTGAGAATATGAAACGATTGTAAAGACAATATTTCAAATCAACACTTCAAGGAAGGTGATCCAGATTTACGAGAATCTAAAAAGATTTTGTAATCAACAGCAATCGATCGGTAGTACTTCTAAAAAGAAGATACAATCAGAATTACTGGCTGCAATGAAGAAGATGACTGATGAAAGATAGAAGAACTCCTGCTGGGGTGAACTATCACCGTTACTCAAAGCTTTATTCGCCCTACGAACAGTTCCAGGAACCAGCAAGTTCGTCGAAGAACTTGGAACACTCCTGCTCTTCTGACTCCTCGGATGGACACGAACTCCCGTACAAAAGCAACGCTAGTGCGGCGTCTTTCCTCTCTCTCGAAGGCTACTGGAAGATCAGAACTGTGTTAAAGAACACTTCTGAATTCTCTGTTTACTTGTGTTAAAAAAATACTTCTTAAACTTTCTGTGGTGGCTTCTATTACTTGTATATATCTTGCCTTGTGAGAGAGAGGATGCCTTATATAGGCCCTACAACAACTGCTCGGTTGCCACAAAGTTAGGGACGTGGTAAAAATCACCCCGAACATGTAGCAACCGTCCAGAACGCACAAACGCACGTTCTGCTGCAAGTTGCATCAACTGCGTGCACCCTGCGCTCCTTGCACTCCGCACACTGAGCCACTTGCGCCGACCTGCGCCACTGCGTGCACTGCGCCATTGCGCAACCTGTACGACCTGTGCCACCTTGTGCCACACGCGCAATATGCGCCACGTGCGCAACTTGCGCAACGTACGCAACGTGCGCAACCGGCGCAACCTATGCGCAACCTGGCGCGCAACCTGGCACGCACCCTGGCGTGAACCCTGGTCGCGCAAACTGTGGTGCGCAATGTGGCAGCGCAAGTGGCTCGCGCAACGAGCGCAACTAAAGCACACTATGTGCCTAGCGACGATGCTGACGTGCTAAGTGCAAAGTGCTCCAACAAAATGCCACATTATGCCTCATGAGCCCATGAGCCCGAGTCCGAGTCCGAGTCCGAGTCCGAGTCGCTAAGCCCTACGGGGATTAGCTCCCATGGAAATAAATTTCCCAAGAGCAAAAAGCATGACTGCTTTCTATTGTTGATTTAGCTTTTTTTTCCATTAAAAAAATAACCCCACATGGCACACCCATGTGCACCACCACACCACATGTGCATCTCTAAACTAGCAAAGCTAATATATAGAGATACAACTCCTTTAGTCTAGCCGATATGGGACTAAAATTCACTTTGTAAAAGACCAAAAGCCAACAATCCCCCACATATCTCTATATATGAGTATAAGTGTTCCCCACAGTAACTGTCCATCATGCATTAGGAGAGATGTTACTGACGACTTGAATCTTTCCGCATGGTTCAAACAACAGACTATAATACAAGAATGGACTAAGCCTTGAATTCTGCATCATAGCTGAAATTTTTCCCACTCACATAATGTAGTTACATGTGCTTCTGGCTACACATTAAAGGCCCTGTGCCAGC
Organism: Iris pallida; assembly: GCA_029216955.1. Taxonomy (NCBI): domain Eukaryota; kingdom Viridiplantae; phylum Streptophyta; class Magnoliopsida; order Asparagales; family Iridaceae; genus Iris; species Iris pallida. Next base: position 11,470,365 of record JANAVB010035620.1, on the reverse strand, counting down.
CTGGTTTCAGTGTAAAATTTTGGGCGTCTACAAGTTTACCCTCAAGAGACGGCCTGATATCTCTTTGTCAATACACTATAGGTGAGTTCATTATAAAAAGACATGGCATGAAGCGCTTTGCGCTTTCTTTGCAGTACTACGCCACTATGACATGGCTAAAGCCTAGGCCTTACCCCGTACCAGGAACCTCATCGTAGTGTCATACTACTGTAGCATGAGGCAACCGCCTCTTTGTAGTGCCAAACTACCCAGCATGAAGCCTTAGGCTCCTTTACGGTGTTACGCCGCAACGATATGGCTTGCAAGGCCGAGGCTTTATCCCTAACCGGGTACCTCATCGTGGTGTCGTGCCACTGTAACATGAGGAACTCCTCCTCTTTGTAGTGCTGATTACACCCCTCTTTATTTTAACATACAACATTAGGCTAACTTCCTATTTGCGGTGCTACGCCGCTGTGACTTGGCCTGTAAAGCCGAGGCTTTATCCTATTCCTGGGCAGCACTCCACATATAGGAACCTCATTGTGCAGTCACCCCACTGTAGTATGAAGTTTCATACATTGTAGTGCTGCTCTACCGTACTTTCTATAAAGCACACCAGACATTCATTCTGCCTGATAACTCATTAAGACAATTAAGCCAACCTTTCCACAGGAACCGTTTTCCGCAGAAAACAACAGTAGACAACAGTGGTTATAGGTCCGTAACCTCCATACCCAATAGAACATGTACCCACCGTTCCTGATATTCTTCCGATTAGTGGTCCTCTCTTGAACCAAAAGTTAGATGCCTAGTAGATTTCTTTTTGAACTATTAGCATAAAACTTTATGGTAGGAATACAATAATACAATATCAGAATGCCTTCAAGCCCATTTTACAAGCTGTGTTATCGACCAACTGGCGCTTGAGGCCCTTGGTGAACGGATCCGCCAGGTTCTCCTGACTTCGAATCAATCACTGCAATAACACCTCTCTTGATAAGATCGTGTACTGCCCTGTGCTTCAACCGCACAGTCCTCTTCTTCCCGTTGAAGAGGTCATTTGATGCCACCGTCGCAGTCGCCTGGTTGTCGCAGTATATCGGTATTGCCGGTATTTGCACCCCAACCACTGGAAGATCATATATGAGCTCCCGAAGCCATTCTGCTTCCTCGGCTGTGGTATCAAGTGCAAAGAACTCAGATTCCATGGATGACCGCGAGAGCATAGTCTGCTTCTTCGATTTCTAAAATATAGCAGCTCCGCCCATTGTGAAAATGAATCCACCTGTGGACCTCTCGCTCTCCACCTCTGAGCACCAGCTGGCATCACTGAAACCTTCCACTACCGGCGGAGCTCCGCTGTAGTACATTACATATGTCTGAGTCTTCTTGAGATATCTCATAACCCGTTTCACAGCTTTCCAGTGTTCAACACCTGGGTTGCTCGTGAAACGACTCAGCATTCCTACGGCGAAAGCTATGTCAGGCCTTGTGGCAGTAGTAGCATACATCAAATTCCCGATTACGCTTGCATACTCCAGCTGCCTGACGCTTTCCCTTGAATTAGGCTTCAGCTTCAGATCATACCTGTACGGCGTATCGATCCCTGGAAGATCCCGATATCCATAACGAGTGATCATTTTCTCAATATAATGAGACTGTGACAGCGCTAGTTCAGTGTCTGTCCGGATGATCTTGATCCCTAAGATCACATCAGCTTCCCCCAAGTCTTTCATACTGAACTTGCTCGAGATGAATTTCTTAGTCTCCGTGACACAACCTATATCCGTACCTAGGATAAGCATGTCGTCCACGTACAGACAAACGATCACACCTCCTCCATCAGCGAACTTCGTGTAAACACACTTGTCCGTCTCGCTGACCATGTAGCCATTTGACCTTATAACTTTGTCAAATTTCTCATGCCACATCTTGGGAGCCTGTTTAAGACCGTACAAAGATTTTATCAACTTACATACTTTGTCTTCAAGAACCTTGACGATAAATCCCTCTGGCTGTTGTATATAAATCTCTTCGGTCAGCTCGCCATTTAGGAAAGCCATTTTCACATCCATCTGATGTATCACCATCTTATGTATTGCTGCGAGAGCAATCAACATTTTGATGGTGGTCATCCGGGCTACTGGAGCATACGTGTCAAAGTAGTCAATCCCCTGCTTCTGAGAAAACTCCTTGGCTACCAACCTAGCCTTGAACTTGTCAATAGTTCCGTCTGCTTTCATCTTCTTCTTGAAGATCCATTTGCATCCGATGGGTTTTGCTCCTTCAGGAAGATCAACCAACACCCAAGTGTTATTGGAGGTGATGGATTCAATTTCATTGTCAATCGCCTCCCTCCAGAAAACCGCGTCTCTACTGTCTTCATCGCCTCATCATAGGTAAGCGGATCTGCTTCCACATGATAGGTGACAAAGTCACTTCCGAAGTCCTTCGGCCTCCTCACTCGTTTCGTTGACGGCTCAGCGAGATCTGGTTCAACCGTTGTTTCAACAACATATTCTTGGACATTTGATACAAAACAGTTACAATAAAGTGAATGTATCACTTTTCAAAATATATTTTGATACATAGTTTTTTCTCCGTAAGTAAGAAGTTTCAAACTATTTTGTTTTATGACAACATGAAAGTGTAGTTGTGGTTAAAAAAGCAGAGAGAACAGTCACTCGCAATGGAGTTAACACCCATTTATCTTACAACTGATAAATGAAGAAATGACACTCACAACCACTTGCAATAGATTTGCAAGAAACATCTAACATTAAAACTGTCTACACCAAAGGTCAGTTGCAATAAAAGTGACAGTTTCAAATTACTTTTAGTACCCTCTTATCTGTCCAACTAGTAATGATTTACATCAAACTTGGCTCTATTCGAGACATACGGAGATGATCTCAAAGAAGATGTACTTATATTATCAGACTTGTACGGATAACATGCATGTACATACAGATAAGTTACTATATATAAGACTTGCACAGATAAGTATGCTGCCACATTAAACAAGTCTTGATTTGTCTTATCGGATTATTTGAGTTTTCAAATTTTATTTTAAATGTTAAATACAGAAAAATATGACAATTCTTGAAATATATATTATATATATATATTAATATATATATATATATATATATATATATATATATATATATATATATATATATATATGATTCATTAGAAAAGATATTAAAACGACATAAATCAATATTTTCACTTTGAGCAAGAGCATAAACAATTGAATATAATATGTAGTTAGGGTTGTGAGCAAAAACAAATAAGTTACCTTTATATCTGTTAAAAAAAAGTAACATCAATATTAATCACATGTACACAACTCCTTAAAAATTAGTAATGCTTGCCTTAAAATAAATATATAAAAATTGAAAATTATTATTTTATGTAGTCTTTATAAAATATTTTCTCCCATAATTTGTCTCAATAACTGTAAAAATACATCTCAAACCTACTATATGCATCAACGTAAATACCAATTATTTCAATTAAAGTAGTTTTCCAGACTTTCCAATTATATATATATATATATATATATATATATATATATATATATATATATATATATTATTATATATATAAAATATATATATATATACACACACACACACAAAAATTAAAAAAGAAACACACACGGATCAAAAGTTTTGTCTGCGGAGCCACGCGAAAGCCCCTCCTCCCTGCACCATCAACGGGGGGGGGGGGGGGGGGTGGAGGTTGCTCGATCCAATGGGACAGGAACGGACGGGGCTTCTGGGGGATGGGATATTGCACCAAGTTAATTGCACCAATATTGTACCAAAACTCTCAACACACATTTTTTGAATCATGTGATATAAAACATCCCCAAAAGTTGTTGTCATGTCAGCATGTTTTATAACCACATGATTCAAAAAAATATTGGTTGAGATTGTTTGTACAATATTGCCTGGTACAATATCCCCTCTTATATATATATATATATATATATATATATATATATATATATATTATGATGGACTATATAACTGATTATCTCTAATTTTATTAATTATATTGTTTTAATCCATACAGATGCAGTAGTAGCTCATCGATGACATCATGTTGTTATACTCACTTAAACAAGAATATCGGCTTTGTAATATATGAGTAATAAATGTTCCGCCTTCATTAATGACTTTAACGTATATTCTCTAATTACATCTTGGTTCATCCACTACAACAAAAAACCCTTTTAATGACGGCTAAAAAGCGTCATTAATGACGAACCATGACGCTTTTTTTTCCACAGCAACCGTTATGAAAACGGGTGTTATAAATGTTTTTAAAAGCGTCATAAAATACCATCATGAATAGTTCTATAAAAGCGTTATGAATAGTTAATATATAGTGCGCAATTCAGAACAATTTAAAACATCATGAATAGATAATAGTCATAGGCTCAATGCAGCACTTTATAACACTTATATACTATTCAAATTAGCATATTTATAATGATCTATACTGCACAGTATATATTACATTCCAAAAACTTAACATTATATGTCACCATTTTTTATACATTTATCAAAATAGAGTACATATCAATATCTTCATTACATTGAATATCCAAATACAGAATGTACCCAAAAAATAGGAATAAATCTCTCTTTTGCTAACCAAATTATTAGAAATATTTACTTAAGCAGATTCTGACCATGGATCTTCTCTCTGCCATCTCTTGAAGATATCGGGAGTCCCAAAGAGAAGTAGTGTCGCAGCTGAGCGACGACTTGGTACTGCTGCAGCCGGCGCCATCATGGGAGAGCCTCATCCTCTGATGCCTTACTCTCGTCTGAACCCTCACCAGCGCCTGCATGCACCTCAGCGTCATGTTGTGCCCTTTTTGCAAAAAATCGAAAATGCCAGCTTAGCACTTTAGTAATCTACGCTGAAATGTGAGCCTAGCAATCAACCTGGATTTTACCAAGCCAATAAATTAAAGAAAGTTAACAAATGCAACACTACCGAGTTACAAGAATAAAGTAGCAAAACTTGAATTTGCAACTGGATAGTTGATTCTTTATTAAAGGTTAACAAGAATACTTGAGGGACTGATGTGCATCTCACTTGTAACATTTGAGGATGCCTAACACAATTATCAAGTACCAATGTACCATCGAAGCTATCATGTAATGTAGATGACAATTTACCTCATTAAGCATCCTGTGAAGCTCATCCCTCGCCTCCACAACACGATCTCTGTCATTGCTGTCAACAACAAAAATGAGACCCTGTGTGTTCTGAAAGTAGTGCCTCCATAGAGGTCTGATCTGCAGTTTTCAATATAGTAAACCAACATTAGTTAATGGGAAGAAACTGCAGTTCTTGTATGCTTCGAATATACGGGATATAATTGCATAAGACTAATAAGAAGTGCGGTTTAAAATGATATGAAATATCATTATTTTTAAATAACAATATCACAAGTATGCCGTTTTAAATAACAAATAAAAGATTATATTGAGTAAAGTTTATAATACCGTTGTAAAAGATATTGTAAGACAGCCGTAAGATAATGTACTGAGATAATAGCATTACAAAAGGTGACACTATAACAGTAAGATCGACATTTTTATACAAGATAGCAGTAAAATATAATACCTCCAAAGATGGGCAATAATCTCTCCTTTTCCAATGTGCTGCTCAAGCAATGTAGGCACATCCTCTGGAGTAACATATCCGTACCTACCAAAAGAAACCAATAACCAATATTGCCACATGCAGCAATTCATCAGATAGTCCATCAACAGAGAAATTTTGCAAGAAATCATCATAAATTAGGCGGGTTCAACAAGTTAATCCAACAATTATTTAATACAGTATCCTCACCAGTGACCCGTTACTTCTCCATTAGCATTTGGGCTGAATATGATAACATTTCCTGCATACTTATGAATGTGAGCAGGGGCTGACAGACACTTGACCCTGAAATCCTCGTAGGTTTTTCTCTTCTTTAAATTTCTTAACAAGAACAGGTCCACAGACACCACACCTCCGATCGCGGCTTCCATGAGCACATACAAAAACATATGAACCTATTAATGTCTCAACAGCTCCAGAAAGCCACTCAGTCTCCTTCACAAGCACTTCTTCAACAAAATTATCAACATCAAAGTGCGTCAAACGCCTGCAACCAATGAAGTTAGCATTAAACTACGGCATATTCGACTTGTAGTAAATAATTGACAGATTGCTAGAAGTACACAACTGTGAACATACAACAGACCTGTATCTGATCATTTCTGGAAATATCAATACATCTCCATTTGATGACTCAGTACCATCCTCTCCTTCGCATATGGTCAGACGAGTCTGCAGGGAATACAAAATGAAAAGGTCCACTTGAGTTAAATAAAATACTTGATTAGAGATCTACATCTATCCATTTAGTAATTCTGTACAGCAACATTCCAACCTTCGAGACAGCTTTGGCAGTAGAGAACAAATATCATTCAGCCGTCATTTGCGTACAAGTGAGCCAGCAGGTTACCTCACAGAATCCACCAACTGTCGACCCTAATGCATCATCATTGAAATTGGGAGGATCAAACCGTTTAATGCTTAATAGCGAATAGTGACCCGAGTAACCCAATCCGGGGGGAGAAAGGAATGCTTAGAATAAGCTCAATCTAATAATAAATCAGCCTAGCTTGAACCTATGTTTCAAGTTTGAAATGTAGGATCAGAGCTTGAACGGAGCCTGCTCATTATTGTTCAGCTGGAATAAGTTTATCCATATTTTTGTGCTCATCATGTAAGGATACTTACAGTGATAATAAGACGGCCACATATGAAGGCTTGTGTAAATATTCAATTTGATGTTTTATGTTTATCTAGTAAATATTGACCTTGAAATGACAATCATGATATAACAAAACTGAAATCAATTTCGATATCCTGAAGAAAGCCTGATGAACAACTAATATATAATGTGTGTTTCACAAATCAGTTAATAGTACTACATTTTTTCAGCAATTAAATAAATTTTCTCTTTAAGAATTATAAGAATAATATACAGAAATTCAACTGTAATAGAGTAAAACTTAGTTGCAAGCAAACAGCTCAAGTTCAGCCCAATATCAAAAAAGCTAAGATATTGTCACGCCCTAGAACCAGAATACTGGAGAGCGGGGGCAGACATAGCCAGCTACGTATATATAGATGGAATCTATCTCGCTATACGGTCACGACTGTCTAGATACATGAGGGTTTAACTACAATCCATCAGTCGCCTATGGTCATGAACAAGCCTATTGTCTCAATCTCAAGCAAGTAGTAACAGTATACAAGATGTCAGAGCACCAAATGTATAATAGCAAGACGTTCCATACATTATATATTCAGATGATCATGAAGCTAGTCGTACAAAATGTCAGAACTAGCAAGAGTTTCAGTCATACATGATCAACCCTAGGATCTGTCAATCATGTTACAGCCCGTAGGCAGACAGTAAATAAGGATGCAATACGAGCTAATACGTGCTCGTCGGCTAAACGCCTCAAAAGAATAATTTTACAATAAAGTGGGAGAACAAAAAGAAACCCACTCGTTGCCAGGGTTACGCCTGGTGGTCACCATCTGGGTGGAAGGTCGGTAGATCCTCTGGTGCTGCTCCGATATCTGGCCATACAAAACCAGCTGGGTCAGACCCCAGAAAGAGCAAGTGCCACAAAGGAGGCTTCACTTAGGAACTAAAACCAGCATATCACAAATAATAGTAAAGGTAATTAAAAGATACTGATAATAACTAAGATAACAATAATATATTGAGCACGAAAAAACCATTCAAGTAGACAGACTGCAACCCTTAAACCAAACAAGGACCGGAGTTGCAATCCTTCGCCTGAATAGAAACCCGCCTCAATTACTATTAATAAGGTAACAAGACAATAAACAAAGAAAGGACACAGAACTGCTCCGGGAGCCAGGTTACAACCCTTAAACCAAACAAGGACCGGGGTTGTAACCCTTCGCCTGAACAGAACTGGACCCCTGATCTTTATTGTTAAGGCCAGTATAAATAATCATGGTATTGAAGTAAGGTAAAACATGACGAGCATGACAGGGGTTGCAAATAAGACAATAAACGAAGAGAGAACACATAACTGCTCCGGGAGCCAGGTTACAACCCTTAAACCAAACAAGGACCGGGGTTGTAACCCTTCGCCTGAACAGAACTGGACCCCCGATCGTTATTGTTAAGGCAAGCGCAATAAGCAGGACGATATATGATAAGATAACCATGGAACTATTCAGATAGCCAAGTTACAACCCTTAAACCAAACAAGGACCGGGATTGTAACCCTTCATCTGAACAGAACTTGGTATCCCATCATTTATCGATACAAGAAATCATGTCATATTACAATCTTGTACAGAATCAAGATAAGACTAAGCTGGAATAAACTTCATCCAATCAATCACGGCCAATCAAGAGTACGGCTTGATACTTTTAACTAACTAGGGTTATCACAGGCCTAGTTACTAGCAAGATGCAATGAGATTATCCCAACAGCCACAAGCCCTGCAGACCATCCGGTTATCTAGGTCGAACGTTTATGAAGAATGCAACACGTGACTGTGTGCTGGAAATGTGCCCTACTCGTCGGTAGGCTACAAGTCCACTGAAAGCGCCCAAATAACGGGATTGCCTGTAGCTGGAAATCTCTTCATGACTACTCAATCATTCTAGTTAATTAGCCTTAGTCAATTTCAGTAGGTATCCCTGACCGTGGTACTCAGGGACCCCCATCCTAGACATGATGTAAGACAGTACCAGTTTATTTGTACAAACACAATCGTCCACGATGTCCAGGTCCTTCATACTTGTTATGTCAGGCTAGCTGTCATAACAGCATGTCGAGATATATCTTGTCAATTTACTTGTCAAGAGTGTGTCACAGCGGACCACTATCGTGTTTTATTCTTACATTATCATGAATGAGAAAAACTTGCATAAAATAACTAGTGACATATTCTTGAAGCCAAGGAAAAGATCTACAACTTTCATGTTCTGAGTTTTTCAAGATTTTAGCTACAAAACAACTTAAACCGGCAAAAACAACGAAATAGAGCAATTCTGGCGCATGGGATTCCTGCACAAATCGGCGCATGGGATTCCTGCACAAATCAGTGCATGGAATTTCTGCACAAATCGGCGCATGGGATTCCTGCGCAATCGGTGCATGGAATTCCTGCACAAATCGGCGCATGGGATTCCTGCACAAATCGGCGCATGGAATTCCTACGCAATCGGCGCATGGGATTCCTGCACAAATCGGCGCATGGGATTCCTGCGCAATCGGCGCATGGGATTCCTGCACAAATCGGCGCATAGGATTCCTGCACAAATCGGTGCATGGGATTCCTGCGCAATCGGCGCATGGGATGCGTTGCCGGGACTTCACGACGCATGGCCTCCCGACGCATGGCCTCTCGGGCGCATGAGGTTCCCGGCGCATGGGGTTCATCGTCCCCAAACAGCAAGTTCAGCCATGAAAGTTCCGAAAACTTGTAATGGCCATAACTTACTCATCCGGAGTCGAAACAAGCGAAACAAAAGCCAAAACTGAAGGAAATTGAATTCTCTACAACATAGAACCATTAGTTTTTGGAAATACCAAGTTTTTAGAGATCAAAACCAAAAAAATAAACAAGAAGGAACTTAAAACTTAGATCTACAAAAATATAACCATAAAAACGAAAAATGCCAAGTTCTAAAGTATCTTAGAATCAAGTAAGGAAGAGAATGGAACAATAAAACTTGAGATCCATCATAAAGCAAGTTTGCACTTACCTAAGCTCTCTCTCTTCCTGATAGGTGGAAGAGTAAATGTGGAGAAGAAGAAGAATAATGAAGAGAGAGAATGAAGAAATGGGTTAATAAAGGATGATGGGGGTGGTAGGTAGGGGTTCTCCCTTGGTTCATGAGGAACCGAGCAACCCAACCCGAACCAAGCCAACCCAAACTAAACCGAGTCAAGCCAAGAGATATGTAATACAAGATGAAATACGTACACGTATTCCAAAATACATAATACGTGTAACGCCCCAGTCCCAAAATACGTAGGACCAAGTACGTAGACATGCCAGCTGTATACATACGAAATACATAGATCTCGTATGTATACATAAGCTGTAAATGTAGTAATCTAAGACAACTAAATCTCACCCACAAAGATAAATAATGATATAAAGCAATTTTGAGTTTGTCATGTACACCATAGTTGGGCGGAGACAAAGTCCACTACCAACTAATTTAAATAGAGAAGAAATATACAAAGAAAGTGATTGGTCGAGCGAAGCAATGACAAGTCCAAAGCAGTCATCACGATGGAAGAAATGGCCTTAGCTAGAGCACCTGCAAGAAGTCACGAAAACACATACCTGGGGAAAAACCAGGTCCTCAGAGGGACGTAACAAGACACATAATATCATGCCATAAACTGAATAAATAAGCTCAATAGAAAAGTATGCATGAGTAAAGGTTCCTAACCATTCTATGTGGATTTCAATTTAGAGGACAACGTTCTACGCAGGGGCTGTCTCAAGCATGTAATAGAGAGTGGCCAACAAGTAGCGCTCATCCGAGACACTATCGGCCGGGTAACACGTAGCGCTCATCCGAGATACTATCTTCCAAAATATGTGTAAAAAGTAGCCCCTACGCTAGTAGCTGTCCCCTCCCCCCCAATGATACTATACGTGCATCGTAACCACGACACACCAACACGTGTCGTGTCCACAACACGGGTTCATAATAGATAACTGTCAAGTCTTCTAATCATGCATCTATTGACAGCTATTCCTACGCATGCGCACGGGTGATCAGCCAACACGCAAGTGACCACTACATGATACTCACAACTCTCACACACAACTCATGTATAATCGTGACAAGTCAATGAGACACACTAAATTTGACGGTAGTCCCTTAACTCTAAGCCAAAAATATAGTAATTTATATTTACATATAATTTAAAAAGAACAACTAAAACATGCATGATATTGAGCAGAAAATTTAAACAGTAAAGGCAAGGTGTCTTGCCTGATGTGTCGCCTGGTGTGCAATGATTCAACAAGTCCTGAGTAGTCCATTAGCCAAGATTGATGTACAAGGTCCGCAATTCACGAGAAAAAGAAATGCACGATTAGTCGTGATCGAAGGGATATTTGAGGAGAAGAGTATTTATTTTAGTAAAATATTCATACCACTTGAAAATATCTTTTATTAGCCAAAAAATAATTTTTAATAGCTACTTGAAAATAATCGATACCATTTTTAGGAAACCACATTTTTATTATATATCTAGATAAATACTTGAAGAAAACAAAAGTCCTATTTTTTAACCTAAATTGTAAGTTCGTAAAATATAAATTTTGGTAGAAAAAAAAACTATATTTTATTAGCTAGATAAGTATTCGAAAATAATACTAGAATTTATTTTATAATTTTGGAAACTACATTTATATTTTTTTAGTCAAAAATTTATATAAGAAATTAAATGCTAAAAATGATAAACCCTATATTTGTAAATGTTTATACATATTTATTTATACCCTTTTTAATAAGAAAAATAATATCCTTAATAATAATAATAATAATATTAATAATAGTAATAATGCTAATAAAAAAAGATAATAATAATTATAATGATAATAACAAAAATCTAATGATAATGATAATGGTAGTACTAATAATTAATGATAATAATAACATTAATAATAATGAACATAATACTAATAATAATAATAATGATAATAATGAAGATGTTAATCACAATAATGATAGAAACAATAATAATAGAAATAATAATAATAGAAATAATAATAATAATAATAATAATAATAATAATAATAATAATAATAATAATAATAATAATAATAATAATAATAATATATTATAACTAATACTAATAATGATATTAATAATAAAAATAATAAAATATTAATAAAAACCCCCAAAAGATTTACTGCTCATCCCCCCCCCCCCCGATTTCTTAAGAGAGAGAGAGAGAAATTGAGAGAGAGAGGAAGGGGGAAGCGCTCACCGAGGGTTTTTTTCCGACGGTGGAGCGGCGCTGAGCTCCGGCGCTGGCGGCGGAGCGGTGCTGAGGCGGAGTGGCATCGGCGGCTCTAGGCTGATCCGACGGAAAAAGGGGGGGTTTCGGTTGTCGGCGAGGAGAGAGCGGAGGGCGCCGGCCGGCGGAGCTCCGGTGGTTCGGGAGTTGAAGAGGGGAGGTAGGGGAGGTGGTCGGCTCTGGTCGAGGGGCCGTGGGTACGTCGAGCGCGGCGAATCTGAAGCGGCGTGGTCGGAAAGACACCGGGATGCGGCAGAGAACGCCGAATGCGGCACGGTGGAGTGATGGTGGCGCGGCGCGCAGCCTCTGTCGGCGGTTTTGCTGCCATCTGGAGCGGCCGTGACTCGGTGGGCCGCTCGGAGTTCGGCGAAGAGGGAGCCACGCGGTGGCGCGGCGGCTACACGAGAGAAGGAGGTGGCGGAGAAGCTAGGGGCGGTGGCCGCGCCGGACTCGGCGGATGTGGAGCGAAGCTCGACACGCTCCGGTGAGGATTTCTCCTCCTCCTCCTTCTTGTTTGGGGTTTTGGGATGTGGTGATGGCGATGGAAGTGGCGGGCTGCCATTGGGTGCTTGGCCAGTGGTGGTGGCACCCCCGACAGTTGGTCGGATGGCCGGGGTTGCTCTGTTGGGGATGACCACGGGCGGTGGCAGTGGTATCGTGGTGTCTCTGGTGGTGGTGTCGGTGACGGGTTGACGGAGATGGTGATGGTGCGGGTGGTGTCGTCGGGCTGCTGATGTGCGGGGAGGTTGTGGGATTAGGTTAGGGATTAGATTTTGGCCGTATCGGGTGTGTCCGACACGGTGGTGGTGGCGAGGAGATGCGTCCGAAATTGTCGGATGGATATTATGTATTGTAGTGGGAAAAATTTTTAGTGGATGGGAGGCACGGACACGGTACACAATGGGGTTGTGGATGGAAATTATGGAGGAGTACCTGCCTATATATAGGATGTGGGAATTCCCATTAGGATAAAAATTGGGATTGTTTATGTCACGCCCCAGAACCAGAATACTGGAGAGCGGGGGCAGACATAGCCAGCTACGTATATTGAAATAGAATACATCTCAACTATACGGTCACGGCTGTCTAGATATGAGGGTTTACTAAAAGCCAGCAGTCTCTTAAGGTCAAGCCTATTGTCTCAATCTCAAGCAATTAACAGAGTTACAAGATATTAGAGCATCAAATATATATATAAGGCGTCCCAAATATTACATATTGGATGATCATGAAGCTAGTCGTACAAAATGATGGGACTAGCAAGAGTTCAGTCATACATGATCAACCCTAGGATTTGTTAATCATGCTTACAGCCCGTAGGCAGACAGTAAGTAAATGTGCATCGAGCTAACAGGTGCTCGTCGGCTAAACGCCTCAAAAGAATAAATTTATATATAAGTGGGTGAAACAAAAAGGAAAACTCACTCTTGGCCCGGGTTCCGTCTAGTTGTCACCATTGGACTGGAAGCTCGGTAGATCCTCGGGAGCTGCTCCGAAATCTGGCCACACAAAACCAGCTGGGTCAAACCCCAGAAAGAGCAAGTACCACAAAGGAGGCCACAAATAAGAACAAAAGCCAGCATATCAGAACATAAAGAATAAAAAAGTACGAGTAGTAAGGTACACAGGGCGATAAACGACTAGGGACGCGGAACCATTCCGGGAGGCAGGTTACAATCCTTAAACCAGACAAGGACCGGGGTTGTAACCCTTTGCCTGAATAGCTCACTGTCTCTACTCATTTATCGTTAAGATAAGTAAAACAACATGCTCAGGAGATAGCAGGTACTGGAGCTAGACAAGACTTAGACAAGGCTGGACACCATCCATTCACAATCGACCAAGCAAGTACTACGGCTTACTACTTTAACTAACTAGGGTTATCACAAGCCTAATTACTAACAAGATGCAAGTGAGAAACTCCAGTCCCAAGCCCTGCAGACCATCCAGTTATCCTTTCGCGGGTTGAGAGTATGGTTGGGTACATCGCCCAGGAAACGATATACCCTTAGGTGACTTAGAGGGTGCAACACATGACAGTGTGCTGGAAATGTGCTCTACTCGTCGGCAAGCTACAAGTCCATTAAAGCGCCCAGATAACGAGATTGCCTGTGACTGGGAATTCTTCATGTTCTAGTTTGATCTAATTATTAGCCTAATCCAATTTAGCGCGAGTCCCTGGCCATGGTACCCAGGAAGTCACGTCCTAGACATGATGCAAGACAAGACAAGTGGATTGTACAAGCAAGCAAGCAGGAACACCCACGGTGTCAAGTTGATTATACGAGTCAAGTTACAAGTTACAAGTTACAAGTCTAGTCAGGAGTGCGCCGCCACGGGCCACTATCAAGTTATTAAGATAAATTACGTCAGGGTGCTTGTTAGGAGTGCACCACTACGGGTCACTGTCATGTCAGGTTGGTCATGTCAGGAGTGCACCACTACGGGTCACTGTCGTATTATGCTAGGTCCTTGTCATACCATGCCATGTACAATAGACATTCCAAACATATTAAGTAAAATCAAGTTCATGACAAAAGGCATAAGGATATAAAATGGGCGTAAAATATCTAATACAATATCAATATATATAGGACTATAGAAGAGCCAGGCTTAAAGAAAATAAACCAAATCTCCAAAAGCCAATGGTTTGCGCAAGGGGTCAGGGGGTTGGATTGCACAGGAGTCAAGTGCGCCAGGAGGCCAACTGCGCAGGGTGAGCTGCGCAGGGTACCAACTGCGCAGGAGTGAGCTGCGCAGGGTACCAACTGCGCAGGAGTGGATGGTGCAGCAGATGGATTGCGCACAGGAGGATTGCGCAGGGGTGGATTGCGCAATGGTCGATTGCGCAGGGGTTACTTTGCGCATGGCTGGCTTGCGCATGGCTAGCTTGTGCCAGCGCAATCCAGCGCAGCGCAAAGCACTGGCCAAGTGATTGCGCAATCGGCCATGCGCTAAAGAGCACAGGCCGGGGGTGCACAATCGGCCATGCGCTAAAAAGCGCAAGGCAGAGGGCTGTTCTTCCTGGCCGAGAGCAAGTCCAAGAACACCAAGAACTTCAATTCTTCACAACTTAGCCAAATTAAAACCAAATCTAGATTTTCAAAGTTCTAACTTGAGTAAAATCGAATTCTCTTCCACATGGAAGCATCAAAACATACAGAAATCAAAGTTAAATAGATCAAAACCATGTAAATCTGAAAATAGTAAAAACCTAGATCTAGAACAAAGGAAACTCCAAATCACAAAATGTCAAGTTCTAAAGTTGTTCTCCATGGCCTAATCTAGCTAATGGACAAATAAAAAGTGGTGCTTATTTGATGGTAAGGTGCACTTGCCTATGGGTTGGGGAGTTGTGGAAGAAGGAAGAAGAAGAAAATTAATGGAGAGTAAAGAGGAGAGAGAAAGTTTGGTGGAGATATAATGAGGGTGGTTGTGTTGTGTTGAGGGTAGAGTGTAGGTTAAAGTGTTCCACTCATGATGAACCAAACCAACTTTCACAAAATAAAACCAAGCCATGGTCCAAAACCCATTTACGAGAAACCAAAATCCGCAAGTCGAGAAAATTAAAATACGTGCCAAAATCAAATACGAGCATAAATACGTAATACAGGAAATGGGGGTGACAGTTTAAATCCCCATTAGATAAATCATAATTTAATTTAAAATCAAATCCAAATCTACATACGAATTCAATTTAAATCAAATTTCAATTTAAATAAAATTCTATTTTAAATCTAGATCATCAAATAAATATAAATTCTACCATTAATTTAAAATCGGTTTAAAATCCAATTCAATATATAAAAACTTATCTTAAATTTAAAAGCCATTTTAAAATAAGGTCAATAAAATTCTTTCCAAATTTAAATTATCCAAATTTATAAACTATTAAATTAAACAAGATTAAAAATATCTTTTTCACATCTATTAAAATATGCTATTTATAAATTTCGAAAATCAAGAATATTATTTAAATATTAATTTATAAAGTAGCTTTTGTAAATAATAAAATAGATTAATACGCAAATTCCAAATTTTGCAAATATCTAGAATATATTTTATATAAACCAAAAATTTTCTAAACTACTACTTATTTTTAAACAACAAAATAAATTACCCTTTTAATTTATATAAGGTTTTGGCAATAACGGCAAATAGATATAATTACTTTGGAAACTATATTTTCCATAAAAATAAATCTATATAAAAATATTTTTCTGAAAATATGTCCCTCGCACATATTCGCACTCGTCGAGCAAAACGAAAAATAAAATTCCGTGCACGACGTACAATACGACTACGTGGCGTACAATACAAAAAAAAATTTAAATCAGTACCAGAAAAAAATATACAGTAGAAATTTAGGGGTTTTACATCCTACCCAACTTAAAAGAATTTCGTCCTCGAAATTAAGAACTTGTGGGGGGTGAGAAGACACGAGGGGGTATCGATGGGGAACAAGCAATGACAATGGTTCAACAAATCATGTCGCAAGAAATCACGATCTAGATCATAGAAGAAAATAATACGGTATGGTCATAATCGATAGGAAGGCTAGAGGAAGGTCTAGTATAATGCCTTCGTCCTTCTAAAATAGGTGAAGGCGAAAGCAATAAGGAGTTCAAAAGGAGATATTTATCGAGTACGAATACGTGATTCAAAGACGTCCGAATAAGTTCAAAAGAATTGCCAAGGCAGTCGCGGGGGAGACTCTAGGGCCGAGTTAACTACGTCTCCATCCACGTTAAACAATATATAAAAAGCGAACCAAGTGCACTATGGTTGATCAGACCATAATACGTTGGTTCTGATTAGACAATGTATTAGTGGGCGCCCACATTAAACATATGTCATGATCAAGCTTTGATAAAGAATAAGCTTGCAAAGCTAAGCTATTTTAGCATCATAGGTAGATAAAATAATAAGTAAAGGGTAATGATGGAAGAAATCAATTAGTCCAAGATCTTATAAATCTAAGTTCTGCCCGAAATTTGGGCCTATGCAGTCGGCTTGGTTGACTTGATAAGTAAGGGTCTACTGAATTCTATGGTCCAAGTGAACCTATCAATGAGGTCCACAAAAATGTTGGTTAGGTCATGAGATATTCTACTCAACTTACAAGAATTAAACTAATGGTGTGATAGGTCCAGCAGTCAAGATTTAAGTATGTAAGGAATTTAGTAGAACAAAATCGTATATCGGGTCGAAAGAAATGGAGTCGAGGTCGAGTCTCATCTATAGTTAAAAAAAGTATATTGGTTTCACGGTAGGGATTAGAGTCCAGTCATTTTGACCCGAAAGTCGCAATATGAAATTAGAGTACAAGGAGATGTGTTTTAGTGGCACATGATATACCTACATGAAGGTGGGCTCGTGTAGGTCTTACGTATGAAAGTTGTGGAAAAGAAAAGTCTAGTGTTGTGCTCCAAATATCCAAGTCACGGTAAAGGACACACCAAAGAATTTAAATAGAAAGTGGGAGTTCATGAGATAATGATTAACAATAAATAACCAAGTTAAAGCATGAAATGAAGATAATTCAGTTTCTAGTAGATCAAGGTAAAATAAGTTAGAAATATAATTTCTAGAGATATGATAGCCACTTAGATGGGGTACGATCAAGGAACAATCTAATCATTTCTCAAGTTTCAAATGATTAGATGGTCATGACTAAAAGATCTAGAATTGAGGGAAGGTCGAGTAAGTCAAAAGATATGTTCATCGGTTTGGTTGATGACTAACTATACTTGTGTATATGCAATATCATAATCATAGGTGGCATGGCAATCTAATGTACAATACTTCTATCTCACTAGGGTGATCTTCCTTGCTTCTTGGTCCTCCACCAATATGATCTAATCTAAATTTCAAGTTCCTCGAAGTTTCTCAATAAAATTTTCAAGATACTCCGCCACCTTTACCAATTATCTTAGACTGTCAATTTAATTGAAATGTCTAATCAATCTCGAAAGAGTCCTTGTATAGCGCCAAATGTACATATATATTTTTTTTTACTAAAATTTGAATTACCATAACCAAGGCTTTAAACTCGAAATTTAAATAGCTCTATAATTCATAGATCATAGGACAAAATTTGAAATTTGAATTTTTCCTTCAAAGTCGAGATCTTCCAAAAAAAATTAAAACATTTTTTTTTCATCTCTTCAAAATTTAAATAAACTTATAACTCGTACGCGCAAATTTTAAACCTCAAGTTCTTTCCCTTCTAAACTTTCGTCTCTCTAGTCATCTAGAAAATCATAATTTAAACTCTTTAAATAATCTCGAGATAACTCTATCATATTACAATCCAAACTTAAGTTAACCGTAAATCAAGTGTCAGAATATAAAAACTTAAATCATAACTATTTCACAATTTCAAAATTTATAAAAAATCTACTTTCTCGATCTAGCTATCCTCTTTCGATACCACTTT
This sequence comes from Iris pallida, assembly GCA_029216955.1. Taxonomy (NCBI): domain Eukaryota; kingdom Viridiplantae; phylum Streptophyta; class Magnoliopsida; order Asparagales; family Iridaceae; genus Iris; species Iris pallida. The sequence goes on along the minus strand of JANAVB010035620.1, from coordinate 11,451,813 downwards.
GTAAATTTAAAGTAAAATTTCAACTATCCCTTGATGGCGGTAATATGCTACTACCCAACTTGGAATTAACTAATCCCTATGATCATATCTCTAGGAAAAATAAATGTCTTTATACTCAAATATAACCTCAATGGATATTAATTTTCAATACAATCTATCTAGCCATGTGTTTAACCTATGGGTATATACTAGTGTAGTCATCTTACTAAACACAAAACTAAGAAATTTACGGTAGGAGTCAAACAAGATGCAATTCAAGGAGGCCGAACGAGAGTTCGAAATTTGAAGTCAAGAAAGGATGTCAAGTAGGTGGATATTGCAGGCCCACTTCGGTACAATTACCTAGCCGAAGTGACAAACTTGACCTGCATGGGCCACCACAAAAACATGTAACGCCCCAGTCCCAAAATACGTAGGACCAAGTACGTAGACATGCCAGCTGTATACATACGAAATACATGGATCTCGTATGTATACATAAGCTGTAAATGTAGTAATCCAAGACAACTAAATCTCACCCACAAAGATAAATAATGATATAAAGCAATTTTGAGTTTGTCATGTACACCATAGTTGGGCGGAGACAAAGTCCACTACCAACTAATTTAAATAGAGAAGAAATATACAAAGAAAGTGATTGGTCGAGCGAAGCAATGACAAGTCCAAAGCAGTCATCACGATGGAAGGAATGGCCTTAGCTAGAGCACCTGCAAGAAGTCACGAAAACACATACCTGGGGAAAAACCAGGTCCTCAGAGGGACGTAACAAGACACATAATATCATGCCATAAACTGAATAAATAAGCTCAATAGAAAAGTATGCATGAGTAAAGGTTCCTAACCATTCTATGTGGATTTCAATTTAGAGGACAACGTTCTACGCAGGGGCTGTCTCAAGCATGTAATAAAGAGTGGCCAACAAGTAGCACTCATCCGAGACACTATCGGCCGGGTAACACGTAGCGCTCATCCGAGACACTATCTCCCAAAATGTGTGTAAAAAGTAGCCCCTACGCTAGTAGCTGTCCCCTCCCCCCAATGATACTATACGTGCATCGTAACCACGACACACCAACACGTGTCGTTTCCACAACACGAGTTTATAATAGATAACTGTCAAGTCTTCTAATCATGCATCTATTGACAGCTATTCCTACGCATGCGCACGGGTGATCAGCCAACACGCAAGTGACCACTACATGATACTCACAACTCTCACACACAACTCGTGTATAATCGTGACAAGTCAATTAGACACACTAAATTTGACGGTAGTCCCTTAACTCTAAGCCAAAAATATAGTAATTTACATTTACATATAATTTAAAAAGAACAACTAAAACAAGCATGATATTGAGCAGAAAATTTAAACAGTAAAGGCAAGGTATCTTGTCTGATGTGTCGCCTGGTGTACAATGATTCAACAAGTCCTGAGTAGTCCATTAGCCAAGATTGATGTACAAGGTCCGCAATTCACGAGAAAAAGAAATGCACGATTAGTCGTGATCGAAGGGATATTTGAGGAGAAGAGTATTTATTTTAGTAAAATATTCATACCACTTGAAAATATCTTTTATTAGCCAAAAAATAATTTTTAATAGCTACTTGAAAATAATCGATACCATTTTTAGGAAACCACATTTTTATTATATATCTAGATAAATACTTGAAGAAAACAAAAGTCCTTTTTTTTTAACCTAAATTGTAAGTTCGTAAAATATAAATTTTGGTAGAAAAAAAAACTATATTTTATTAGCTAGATAAGTATTCGAAAATAATACTAGAATTTATTTTATAATTTTGGAAACTACATTAATATTTTTTTAGTCAAAAATTTATATAAGAAATTAAATGCTAAAAATGATAAACCCTATATTTGTAAATGTTTATACATATTTATTTATACCCTTTTTAATAAGAAAAATAATATCCTTAATAATAATAATAATAATAATAATATTAATAATAGTAATAATGCTAATAAAAAAGATAATACTAATAATAATAGTTATAATGATAATAACAAAAATCTAATGATAATGATAATGGTAGTACTAATAATTAATGATAATAATAACATTAATAATAATGAACATAATACTAATAATAATAATAATGATAATAATGAAGATGTTAATCACAATAATGATAGAAACAATAATAATAGAAATAATAATAATAGAAATAATAATAATAATAATAATAATAATAATAATAATAATAATATATTATAACTAATACTAATAATGATATTAATAATAAAAATAATAAAATACTAATAAAAACCCCCAAAAGATTTACTGCTCATCCTCCCCCCCGATTTCTTAAGAGAGAGAGAGAGAAATTGAGAGAGAGAGGAAGGGGGAAGCGCTCACCGAGGGTTTTTTTTCCGACGGTGGAGCGGCGCTGAGCTCCGGCGCTGGCGGCGGAGCGGTGCTGAGGCGGAGTGGCATCGGCGGCTCTAGGCTGATCCGGCGAAAAAAGGGGGGGTTTCGGTTGTCTGCGAGGAGAGAGCGGAGGGAGCCGGCCGGTGGAGCTCCGGTGGTTCGGGAGTTGAAGAGGGGAGGTGGTCGGCTCTGGTCGAGGGGCCGTGGCCGCGTCGAGCGCGGCGAATCTGAAGCGGCGTGGTCGGAAAGACACCGGGATACGGCGGAGAACGTCGAATGCGGCGCGGTGGAGTGATGGTGGCACGGCGCGCGGCCTCTGTCGGCGGTTTTGCTGCCATCTGGAGTGGCCGTGACTCGGTGGGCCGCTCGGAGTTCGGCGGAGAGGGAGCCACGCGGTGGCGCGGCGGCTACACGAGAGAAGGAGGTGGCGGAGAAGCTAGGGGCGGTGGCCGTGCCGGACTCGGCGGATGTGGAGCGAAGCTCGACACGCTCAGGTGAGGATTTCTCCTCCTCCTCCTTCTTGTTTGGGGTTTTGGGATGTGGTGATGGCGATGGAAGTGGCGGGCTGCCATTGGGTGCTTGGCCGGTGGTGGTGGCACCCCCGACAGTCGGTCGGATGGCCGGGGTTGCTCTGTTGGGGATGACCACGGGCGGTGGCAGTGGTATCGTGTTGTCTCTGGTGGTGGTGTCGGTGACGGGTTGACGGAGATGGTGATGGTGCGGGTGGTGTCGTTGGGCTGCTGATGTGCGGGGAGGTTGTGGGATTAGGTTAGGGATTAGATTTTGGCCGTATCGGGTGTGTCCGACACGGTGGTGGTGGCGAGGAGATGCGTCCGGAATTGTCGGATGGATATTATGTATTGTAGTGGAAAAAAATTTTAGTGGATGGGAGGCACGGACACGGTACACAATGGGGTTGTGGATGGAAATTATGGAGGAGTACCTGCCTATATATAGGATGTGGAAATTCCCATTAGGATAAAGATTGGGATTGTTTATGTCACGCCCCAGAACCAGAATACTGGAGAGCGGGGGCAGACATAGCCAGCTACGTATATTGAAATAGAATACATCTCAACTATACGGTCACGGCTGTCTAGATATGAGGGTTTACTACAAGCCAGCAGTCTCTTAAGGTCCAGCCTATTGTCTCAATCTCAAGCAATTAACAGAGTTACAAGATATTAGAGCATCAAATATATATATATAAGGCGTCCCAAATATTACATATTGGATGATCATGAAGCTAGTCGTACAAAATGATGGGACTAGCAAGAGTTCAGTCATACATGATCAACCCTAGGATTTGTTAATCATGCTTACAGCCCGTAGGCAAACAGTAAGTAAATGTGCATCGAGCTAACAGGTGCTCGTCGGCTAAACGCCTCAAAAGAATAAATTTACATATAAGTGGGTGAAACAAAAAGGAAAACCTACTCTTGGCCCGGGTTCCGTCTAGTTGTCACCATTGGGCTGGAAGCTCGGTAGATCCTCGGGAGCTGCTCCGAAATCTGGCCACACAAAACCAGCTGGGTCAAACCCCAGAAAGAGCAAATGCCACAAAGGAGGCCACAAATAAGAACAAAAGCCAGTATATCAGAACATAAAGAATAAAAAAGTACGAGTAGTAAGGTACACAGGGCGATAAACGACTAGGGACGCGGAACCATTCCGGGAGCCAGGTTACAATCCTTAAACCAGACAAGGACCGGGGTTGTAACCCTTCGCCTGAATAGCTCACTGTCTCTACTCATTTATCGTTAAGATAAGTAAAACAACATGCTCAGGAGATAGCAGGTACTGGAGCTAGACAAGACTTAGACAAGGCTGGACACCATCCATTCACAATCGGCCAAGCAAGTACTACGGCTTACTACTTTAACTAACTAGGATTATCACAAGCCTAATTACTAACAAGATGCAAGTGAGAAACTCCAGTCCCAAGCCCTGCAGACCATCCAGTTATCCTTCCACGGGTTGAGAGTATGGTTGGGTACATCGCCCAGGAAACGATATACCCTTAGGTGACTTAGAGGGTGCAACACATGACAGTGTGCTGGAAATATGCTCTACTCGTCGGCAAGCTACAAGTCCATTAAAGCGCCCAGATAACGAGATTGCCTGTGACTGGGAATTCTCTATGTTCTAGTTTGATCTAATCATTAGCCTAATCCAATTTAGTGCGAGTCCCTGGCCGTGGTACCCAGGAAGTCACGTCCTAGACATGATGCAAGACAAGACAAGTGGATTGTACAAGCAAGCAAGCAGGAACACCCACGGTGTCAAGTTGATTATACGAGTCAAGTTACAAGTTACAAGTTACAAGTTACAAGTCAAGTCAGGAGTGCGCCGCCACGGGCCACTATCAAGTTATTAAGATAAATCATGTCAGGGTGCTTGTTAGGAGTGCACCACTACGGGTCACTGTCATGTCAGGTTGGTCATGTCAGGAGTGCACTACTACGGGTCACTGTCGTGTTATGCTAGGTCCTTGTCATACCATGCCATGTACAATAGACATTCCAAACATATTAAGTAAAATCAAGTTCATGACAAAAGACGTAAGGATATAAAATGGGCGTAAAATATCTAATACAATATCAATATATATAGGACTATAGAAGAGCCAGGCTTAAAGAAAATAAAACCAAATCTCCAAGAGCCAATGGTTTGCGCAAGGGGTCAGGGGGTTGGATTGCGCAGGAGTCAAGTGCGCCAGGAGGCCAACTGGGCAGGGTGAGCTGCGCAGGGTACCAACTACGCAGGAGTGAGCTGCGCAGGGTACCAACTGCGCAGGAGTGGATGGCGCAGCAGATGGATTGCGCACAGGAGGATTGCGCAGGGGTGGATTGCGCAATGGTCGATTGCGCAGGGGTTACTTTGCGCATGGCTGGCTTGCGCATGGCTAGCTTGCGCCAGCGCAATCCAGCGCAGCGCAAAGCACTGGCCAAGTGATTGCAGAATCGGCTATGCGCTAAAGAGCACAGGCCGGGGGTGCGCAATCGGCCATGCGCTAAAAAGCGCAAGGTAGAGGGCTGTTCTTCCTGGCCGAGAGCAAGTCCAAGAACACCAAGAACTTCAATTCTTCACAACTTAGCCAAATTAAAACCAAATCTAGATTTTCAAAGTTCTAACTTGAGTAAAATCGAATTCTCTTCCACATGGAAGCATCAAAACATACAGAAATCAAAGTTAAATAGATCAAAACCATATAAATCTGAAAATAGTAAAAACCTAGATCTAGAACAAAGGAAACTCCAAATCACAAAATGTCAAGTTCTAAAGTTGTTCTCCATGGCCTAATCTAGCTAATGGACAAATAAAAAGTGGTGCTTATTTGATGGCAAGGTGCACTTGCCTATGGGTTGGGGAGTTGTGGAAGAAGGAAGAAGAAGAAAATTAATGGAGAGTAAAGAGGAGAGAGAAAGTTTGGTAGAGATATAATGAGGGTGGTTGTGTTGTGTTGAGGATAGAGTGTAGGTTAAAGTGTTCCACTCATGATGAACCAAACCAACTTCCACAAAATAAAACCAAGCCATGGTCCAAAACCCATTTACGAGAAACCAAAATCCACAAGTCGAGAAAATTAAAATACGTGCCAAAATCAAATACGAGCATAAATACGTAATACAGGAAATGGGGGTGACAACTCTACCCACCTTCAAAGAATTCCATCCTCGGAATTTAATCAAGGAGCTAGAGATTGCCACGACAAGCTATACTAAGCACAGGCAAGCTACGTTAAGCAGTTCAATCATATAATCATACAATGCAAGCAAGGAAGGGAAAGCGTAAGGCATAAGAAAGACATTATACCTCACGAGTCAAACAGGTAGGGATATCGCGATCGGATGTCGTCCTCACGCTCCCACGTTGACTCACCTAGAGAGTGATGACCCCAAGCAACACGAACTAAGTTAATAGTCTTGTTCTTGAGCGTCTTTTCCCTCCGGTCCAAAATAGACACGGGCCTCTCCTCATACGAAAGGTTGGTACCAACAACCAATTTCGAATGATCTAGGATATGGCTCGGGTCCGGGATGTACCGTCGTAATTGGGACACATGGAATACATCATGTACCTCACTTAGCGACGGCAGAAGAGCGAGACGATAGGACACATCGCCTACTCGCTCCAGAATATCGAACGGCCCTATATACCTAGGACTAAGCTTTCCCCGTACGCCAAAACGAATGACACCGCGGGTAGGCGAGATCCTAAGGAATACATGGTCGCCGACGGCAAATTCTAAGGGATGTCGATGAGCATCGGCCCAATGGCGTTGGCGATCCTGAGCAACTCGGAGGTGATGTCTGACTCTCCTGACCACTTCAACCGTCTGAGAAATCAGTTCTGGACCGAGCATCTGCCTCTCTCCGACATCGTCCCATGCTAACGGGGATCTGCACTTCCTACCATACAGAGCCTCGAAGGGTGCCATCTGGATACTGGCCTGGAAACTATTATTGTACGAGAATTCCACCAGGTGCAGGCGATCCTCCCACGAACCACCAAAGTCAAGGGTACACGACCGCAACATATCTTCGAGAGTTTGTATAGTACGCTCTGACTGCCCATCTATCTGCGGATGATACGCTGAGCTGAACTTGAGACGAGTCCCCAAACTTTGATGAAGACTACGCCAGAAGTGCGATGTGAATCTCGTATCCCTGTCTGATACTATACTGACTGGCACTCCGTGAAGTCTGACGATCTGCCTGAGATACATCTCTGCTAGCTGTGCCGTTGACTGTCCAACTCTAAATGGAAGAAAGTGTGCCACCTTGGTAAGCCTGTCCACAATGACCCAAATAGCATCTCTGCCTGTCGGAGATCTGGGTAACCCAGTCACGAAATCTATGGTTATGTGTTCCCATTTCCATTCTGGGATCGGTAAAGGTTGAAGAAGTCCAGCTGGCCTCTGATGTTCAACCTTGACCTGTTGGCAAACCAAACATCGAGAGACATACTGGGCTATCTCCCTCTTCATACCATTCTACCAAAAGTGTTGATGAATATCTCTGTACATCTTCGTGCCGCCTGGGTGAATGGAGTACTGCGAACTGTGAGCCTCTGCCATGACTTCCTGTCTGATATCTCCACTGGGTACACAACGACGCGTGCCGTGTCGAAGTGTACCATCCTCATGAATACATAACTCTGGCCTTCTCCCTGCCTCGCACTCTGCTCTGAGCCGCTGAATCTTGGAATCTGTTAACTGTGCGGTCCGGATCCTCTCAACTATGTTGGACTGAATCTGTAGGCTGGCCATCAAGGCCACATTGGAAGGAAGAACCACTTCAATTCCCATCTTCTGAAGATTCGCCAATAGCTCTGGTTGCGCCGTCAGGAAATAAACTCCGGCTCTCCGGCTCAACGCATCTGCTACAACGTTGGCCTTCCCTGGATGATACTGCAAATCCACATCGTAGTCCACCAGTAGCTCGAGCCATCTTCTCTGCCGCATATTAAGATCCTTCTGGGTGAAAACATACTTCAGGCTCTTATGATCAGTAAATATCTCCATTCTGTCTCCGTACAAGTAGTGCCTCCACAACTTAAGTGCAAACACTACTGCTGCTAGCTCCAAGTCGTGGGTCGGGTAATTCTTCTCATGATCACGGAGTTGACATAACGTATAAACAATTACCTTCCCATGCTGCATCAAAACACATCCTAATCCTCTGCCTGAAGCGTCGCAATAAACTGTGAATCCTCCGGTCCCATCTGGAAGGGTGAGAATGGGAGCCGTTATCAAACCTCGCTTCAACTTCTCAAATGATTCCTGACATTCTGCTGTCCAAACGAACGGCACATCCTTGCGGGTCAACTGGGTCATCGGCGCTGAAATCCTTGCAAAATCAGAGACGAACCGTCGGTAGTAGCCGGCCAATCCAAGAAAGCTGCAAACTTCTGCTACTGAGCTGGGTACTGGCCATGCCTCGATAGCTACAATCTTCTGGGGATCCACTTCCACTCCTCCTCTGGTAATGATGTGACCCAAGTAAGAAATGCGATCGAGCCAGAACTCGCATTTACTAAACTTGGCGTACAACTGGTGCTCTCTGAGAATCTGGAGGACAACTCTGAGATGCTGCTCGTGCTCTGCTTCACTCTTGCTGTAGACCAGGATGTCATCAAGGAACACTATCACAAACTGATCCAAGTAAGGCATGAAAATACGGTTCATGAGGTCCATGAACACTGCCGGCGCATTGGTCGCTCCAAAGGGCATAACTAGAAACTCCCAATGCCCGTACCTAGATCTGAACGCCGTCTTCAGGATGTCCTGCTCTCTGATTCTGATCTGGTGGTATCCTGACCGCAAGTCTATCTTCGAGAAAACTGAAGCCCCTTTGAGTTGATCAAACAAGTCATCTATCATCGGGAGAGGGTATCTATTCTTGATTGTCACTGAGTTCAAGGTACGATAATCAACACATAGCCTAGACGTACCATCCTTCTTCTTCACAAGAAGCATTGGGGCTCCCCAAGGCGATCCACTTGCACGAATGAATCCCTTGGTCCTGAGTTCTTCAATCATCTTGTACAAAATCTCCAACTCTGAAGGCGCCATTCTGTAGACTCGCTCTGATACTGGTGCTGTCCCGGGAATCAAGTCGATGGTGAACTCGATCTCCCGCTCTGGTGGCATCCCTGGAAGTTCCTCTGGGAAGACATCTGGAAACTTTTCAACTATCCGGGGCAACTGCACTGCTGCTACTGCCATCCGCAATACTGGAGGAGATGGCTCTACGGCGCCTCTGGAAAATGAAAACTCTGGCTCTCCGGGAATACTAAAGACAACTCTGCCAACATGGCAGTCTATCCTAGCATAATGGTTCCTCAACCAATCCATGCCTAGGACTACATCATAGTCTGCCATAGGGAACTCTATGAGCCTAGCGGGAAACTCTCTACCGCTAACTACGATCCGACACGAGGAAAACACTCGATCTACTCCCACAAGACCATTACCAGTAAGTATATTGAGCCTCACTGATAATGACTCGGGCTCCAACCCTATCCGTGTCGCGAATCGTGCAGACATGAATGAATGCGATGCACCAGAATCAAATAATACAGATGCTGGAAAGGTGTTGACGAGAATAGTACCTGCCACTACCTCACCTGGTGCAACTTCTTCTTCCATGGTCATCATCATAGCCTGACCTCTAGCTGCGGGTCCTCTCTGCTGGAAACCCCTCTGTCGGTTCTGTGCTGGAGCCTGGGTGATCTGCTGCTGGTTCTGCTGCTGAAAGGCCTGGGCCTGAGGCAACAATGGCCTCGGGTACTGCTGCTGCTGCTGAACTGGAGCTGGGGCTGGTCCTCTCACTGAAGAACTAGAAAGGTTGGATGATGATGGACCTCCCCTATTCGGGCAGGTCCCTATCTGGTGGTCTGCTCCTCCACAAGCCAGGCACAATCCCTGTGCCCTACGACACTCTGCCACTACATGGCCCGGCTTTTCGCAATGAGAACATCCCACCGCGGAAGACTGCTTCTGCTTCTGCTGCTGCAGGTATGTCGGGGTCGAATGCTGAACCGACGTCACTGAGGCCGCCCGCCTCGGAGTTCCAATAGTTATACCCCTAGCTGTCGGGGCTGGAGCTGAAGATTGGTGCATCTGGTTGTGGGACCGCTTCCTGCCTCCGGTCCTGTCCATAATTCTCCGGGAGGTATACTCATGCCTCCTTGCTGCCTTCAACACTGCATCGAACGTCTGGTGCTCGAACTGCTCCACAGCCAATAATATCTCTATGTACAGCCCTTGCTGGAATCGCTGAGCCCTATCGAACTCGGTTGCCACCAAGGTGGGGGCGAACCTACTCAGCCTAGAAAACTCGGTCGCATAGCCATCGACCATCCTGTCTCCTTGCTTCAAGTTGGTGAACCGGGTCTGCAGGTCGTACCGTGCCACCGCATCGAAGTACTTTGTCTGGAACCTCTCTCTGAACGTCGCCCAAGTGACTGGTGCCGCTAACCCCATGGCCTGAGCCGCCCACCAATCGCGAGCCAAGTCTAACAACTGTAGGCGTACCACCGCCACCTTCTCATTCTCAGGTGTCCTAGCTGCTTCTAGAACCACCTCGGTATCCTGAAGCCAAGCGTCTGCGGCAATCGCATCTTCACTGCCGTCAAAGAAGGGAGGGTTCAAGCGCTTGAAACTGTTGGCCGCCTGATTCCCTTGGGGACCTCCTCGGTTTAGTGCATCATGAACTTCCTGGTGCAAGGCGTCGCCTCGACGATCTTGGGATGCGAGCAGTTCTCTGATAAGCCCTACCAAAGGTCCCTCATCCTGTCTAGCTGGTTGAGCGGGCGGAGCTGCCTGAACTGGAGGTTCCGAGCCTCCGGGAAGCATAACTCGGGAGGCTACTCCAAAGTGCTGAGCTTGATCTTCCTGGCGCTGGGGTGCTTGTCGAGCTTCCTCTGGCTGGTTGGCAGGTCCGGGAGTAATGCCGCTGAAGAAGACGACATAGGGAACAATAAGGAAAGGACCAGGACAGATCAATGATACAAGCAATATGATCAGGTCGAGATTCTCAGGGATTTGAAGATACGAGCAGAGATCAAGGACGAATATTGATTGAGACATCTATTCGGTAAACCCTCACATTTCTTGAATGCCAAGACCTGCATGGGCCACCACTTAAACCATGTCATGCCCCAGAACTAGAATACTGGAGAGCGGGGGCAGACATAGCCAGCTACGTATATTGAAATAGAATACATCTTAACTATACGGTCACGGCTGTCTAGATATAAGGGTTTACTACAAGCCAGCAGTCTCTTAAGGTCAAGCCTATTGTCTCAATCTCAAGCAATTAACAGAGTTACAAGATATTAGAGCATCAAATATATATATAAGGCGTCCCAAATATTACATATTGGATGATCATGAAGCTAGTCGTACAAAATGATAGGACTAGCAAGAGTTCAGTCATACATGATCAATCCTAGGATTTGTTAATCATGCTTACAGCCCGTAGGCAGACAGTAAGTAAATGTGCATCGAGCTAATAGGTGCTCGTCGGCTAAACGCCTCAAAAGAATAAATTTACATATAAGTGGGTGAAACAAAAAGGAAAATCCACTCTTGGCCCGGGTTCCGTCTAGTTGTCACCATTGGGCTGGAAGCTCGGTAGATCCTCGGGAGCTGCTCCGAAATCTGGCCACACAAAACCAGCTGGGTCAAACCCCAGAAAGAGCAAGTGCCACAAAGGAGGCCACAAATAAGAACAAAAGCCAGCATATCAGAACATAAAGAATAAAAAAGTACGAGTAGTAAGGTACACAGGGCGATAAACGACTAGGGACGCGGAACCATTCCGGGAGCCAGGTTACAATCCTTAAACCAGACAAGGACCGGGGTTGTAACCCTTTGCCTGAATAGCTCACTGTCTCTACTCATTTATCGTTAAGATAAGTAAAACAACATGCTCAGGAGATAGCAGGTACTGGAGCTAGACAAGACTTAGACAAGGCTGGACACCATCCATTCACAATCGGCCAAGCAAGTACTACGGCTTACTACTTTAACTAACTAGGGTTATCACAAGCCTAATTACTAACAAGATGCAAGTGAGAAACTCCAGTCCCAAGCCCTGCAGACCATCCAGTTATCCTTCCGCGGGTTGAGAGTATGGTTGGGTACATCGCCCAGGAAACGATATACCCTTAGGTGACTTAGAGGGTGCAACACATGACAGTGTACTGGAAATGTGCTCTACTCGTCGGCAAGCTACAAGTCCATTAAAGCGCCCAGATAATGAGATTGCCTGTGACTGGGAATTCTCCATGTTCTAGTTTGATCTAATCATTAGCCTAATCCAATTTAGCGCGAGTCCCTGGCCGTGGTACCCAGGAAGTCACGTACTAGACATGATGCAAGACAAGACAAGTGGATTGTACAAGCAAGCAAGCAGGAACACCCACGGTGTCAAGTTGATTATACGAGTCAAGTTACAAGTTATAAGTTACAAGTCAAGTCAGGAGTGCGCCGCCACGGGCCACTATCAAGTTATTAAGATAAATCATGTCAGGGTGCTTGTTAGGAGTGCACCACTACGGGTCACTGTCATGTCAGGTTGGTCATGTCAGGAGTGCACCACTACGGGTCACTGTCGTGTTATATTAGGTCCTTGTCATACCATGCCATGTACAAAAGACATTCCAAACATATTAAGTAAAATCAAGTTCATGACAAAAGGCGTAAGGATATAAAATGGGCGTAAAATATCTAATACAATATCAATATATATAGGACTATAGAAGAGCCAGGCTTAAAGAAAATAAAACCAAATCTCCAAGAGCCAATGGTTTGCGCAAGGGGTCAGGGGGTTGGATTGCGCAGGAGTCAAGTGCGCCAGGAGGCCAACTGCGCAGGGTGAGCTGCGCAGGGTACCAACTGCGCAGGGTACCAACTGCGCAGGAGTGGATGGCGCAGCAGATGGATTGCGCACATGAGGATTGCACAGGGGTGGATTGCACAATGGTCGATTGCACAGGGGTTACTTTGCGCATGGCTGGCTTGCGCATGGCTAGCTTGCGCCAGCGCAATCCAGCGCAGCGCAAAGCACTGGCCAAGTGATTGCACAATCGGCCATGCGCTAAAGAGCACAGGCCGGGGGTGCGCAATCGGCCATGCGCTAAAAAGCGCAAGGCAGAGGGCTGTTCTTCCTGGCCGAGAGCAAGTCCAAGAACACTAAGAACTTCAATTCTTCACAACTTAGCCAAATTAAAACCAAATCTAGATTTTTAAAGTTCTAACTTGAGTAAAATCGAATTCTCTTCCACATGGAAGCATCAAAACATACAGAAATCAAAGTTAAATAGATCAAAACCATGTAAATCCGAAAATAGTAAAAACCTAGATCTAGAACAAAGGAAACTCCAAATCACAAAATGTCAAGTTCTAAAGTTGTTCTCTATGACCTAATCTAGCTAATGGACAAATAAAAAGTGGTGCTTATTTGATGGCAAGGTGCACTTGCCTATGGGTTGGGGAGTTGTGGAAGAAGGAAGAAGAAGAAAATTAATGGAGAGTAAAGAGGAGAGAGAAAGTTTGGTGGAGATATAATGAGGGTGGTTGTGTTGTGCTGAGGGTAGAGTGTAGGTTAAAGTGTTCCACTCATGATGAACCAAACCAACTTCCACAAAATAAAACCAAGCCATGGTCCAAAACCCATTTACGAGAAACCAAAATCCGCAAGTCGAGAAAATTAAAATACGTGCCAAAATTAAATACGAGCATAAATACGTAATACAGGAAATGGGGGTGACAGTTTAAATCCCCATTAGATGAATCGTAATTTAATTTAAAATCAAATCCAAATCTACATACGAATTCAATTTAAATCAAATCTCAATTTAAATAAAATTCTATTTTAAATCTAGATCATCAAATAAATATAAATTCTACCATTAATTTAAAATCGGTTTAAAATCCAATTCAATATATAAAAACTTATCTTAAATTTAAAAGCCATTTTAAAATAGGGTCAATAAAATTATTTCCAAATTTAAATTATCCAAATTTATAAACTATTAAATTAAACAAGATTAAAAATATCTTTTTCATATCTATTAAAATATGCTATTTATAAATTTCAAAAATCAAGAATATTATTTAAATATTAATTTATAAAGTAGCTTTTGTAAATGATAAAATAGATTAATACGCAAATTCCAAATTTCGCAAATATCTAGAATATATTTTATATAAACCAAAAATTTTCTAAACTACTACTTATTTTTAAACAACAAAATAAATTACCCTTTTAATTTATATAAGGTTTTGGCAATAACGGCAAATAGATATAATTACTTTGGAAACTATATTTTCCATAAAAATAAATCTATATACAAATATTTTTCTGAAAATATGTCCCTCGCACATATTTGCACTCGTCGAGCAAAACGAAAAATAAAATTCCGTGTACGACGTACAATACGACTACGTGGCGTACAATACAAAATAAAATTTAAATCCGTACCAGAAAAAAATATACAGTAGAAATTTAGGGGTTTTACATCCTACCCAACTTAAAAGAATATCGTCCTCGAAATTAAGAACTTGTGGGGGGTGAGAAGACACGAGGGGGTATCGATGGGGAACAAGCAATGACAATGGTTCAACAAATCATGTCGCAAGAAATCGCGATCTAGATCATAGAAGAAAATAATATGGTATGGTCATAATCGATAGAAAGGCTAGAGGAAGGTCTAGTATAATGCCTTCGTCCTTCTAAAATAGGTGAAGGCGAAAGCAATAAGGAGTTCAAAAGGAGATATTTATCGAGTACGAATACGTGATTCAAAGACGTCCGAATAAGTTCAAAAGAATTGCCAAGGCAGTCGCGGGGGAGACTCTAGGGCCGAGTTAACTACGTCTCCATCCACGTTAAACAATATATAAAAAGCGAACCAAGTGCACTATGGTTGATCAGACCATAATACGTTGGTTCTGATTAGACAATGTATTAGTGGGCGCCCACATTAAACATATGTCATGATCAAGCTTTGATAAAGAATAAGCTTGCAAAGCTAAGCTATTTTAGCATCATAGGTAGATAAAATAATAAGTAAAGGGTAATGATGGAAGAAATCAATTAGTCCAAGATCTTATAAATCTAAGTTCTGCCCGAAATTTGGGCCTATGCAGTCGGCTTGGTTGACTTGATAAGTAAGGGTCTACTGAATTCTATGGTCCAAGTGAACCTATCAATGAGGTCCACAAAAATGTTGGTTAGGTCATGAGATATTCTACTCAACTTACAAGAATTAAACTAATGGTGTGATAGGTCCAGCAGTCAAGATTTAAGTATGTAAGGAATTTAGTAGAATAAAATCGTATATCGGGTCGAAAGAAATGGAGTCGAGGTCGAGTCTCATCTATAGTTAAAAAAAGTATATTGGTTTCACGGTAGGGATTAGAGTCCAGTCATTTTGACCCAAAAGTCGCAATATGAAATTAGAGTACAAGGAGACGTGTTTTAGTGGTACGTGATATACCTACATGAAGGTGGGCTCGTGTAGGTCTTACGTATGAAAGTTGTGGGAAAGAAAAGTCTAGTATTGTGCTCCAAATATCCAAGTCCCGGTAAAGGACACACCAAAGAATTTAAATAGAAAGTGGGAGTTCATGAGATAATGATTAATAATAAATAACCAAGTTAAAGCATGAAATGAAGATAATTCAGTTTCTAGTAGATCAAGGTAAAATAAGTTAGAAATACAATTTCTAGAGATATGATAGCCACTTAGTTGGGGTACGATCAAGGAACAATCTAATCATTTCTCAAGTTTCAAATGATTAGATGGTCATGACTAAAAGATCTAGAATTGAGGGAAGGTCGAGTAAGTCAAAAGATATGTTCATCGGTTTGGTTGATGACTAACTATACTTGTGTATATGCAATATCATAATCATAGGTGGCATGGCAATCTAATGTATAATACTTCTATCTCACTAGGGTAATCTTCCTTGCTTCTTGGTCCTCCACCAATATGATCTAATCTAAATTTCAAGTTCCTCGAAGTTTCTCAATAAAATTTTTAAGATACTTCGCCACCTTTACCAATTATCTTAGACTGTCAATTTAATTAAAATCTCTAATCAATCTCGAAAGAGTTCTTGTATAGCGCCAAATGTACATATATATTTTTTTTTACTAAAATTTGAATTACCATAACCAAGGCTTTAAACTCAAAATTTAAATAACTCTATAATTCATAGATCATAGGACAAAATTTAAAATTTGAATTTTTCCTTCAAAGTCGAGATCTTCCAAAAAAAATTAAAATATATTTTTTTTCATCTCTTCAAAATTTAAATAAAATTATAACTCGTACGCGCAAATTTTAAACCTCAAGTTCTTTCCCTTCTAAACTTTCGTCTCTCTAGTCATCTAGAAAATCATAATTTAAACTCTTTAAATAATCTCGAGATAACTCTATCATATTACAATCCAAACTTAAGTTAACCGTAAATCAAGTGTCACAATATAAAAACTTAAATCATAACTATTTCACAATTTCAAAATTTATAAAAAAATCTACTTTCTCGATCTAGCTATCCTCTTTCGATACCACTTTGTAAATTTAAAGTAAAATTTCAACTATCCCTTGATGGCGGTAATATGCTACTACCCAACTTGGAATTAACTAATCCCTATGATCATATCTCTAGGAAAAATAAATGTCTTTATACTCAAATATAACCTCAATGGATATTAATTTTCAATACAATCTATCTAGCCATGTGTTTAACCTATGGGTATATACTAGTGTAGTCATCTTACTAAACACAAAACTAAGAAATTTACGGTAGGAGTCAAACAAGATGCAATTCAAGGAGGCCGAACGAGAGTTCAAAATTTGAAGTCTAGAAAGAATGTCAAGTAGGTGGATGAGATTCTAGACTCTAATCCTATATTGCAGGCCCACTTCGGTACAATTACCTAGCCGAAGTGACAAACTTGACCTGCATGGGCCACCACAAAAACATGTAATGTCCCAGTCCCAAAATACGTAAGACCAAGTACGTAGACATGCCAGCTGTATACATACGAAATACATGGATCTCGTATGTATACATAAGCTGTAAATATAGTAATCCAAGACAACTAAATCTCACCCACAAAGATAAATAATGATATAAAGCAATTTTGAGTTTGTCATGTACACCATAGTTGGGCGGAGACAAAGTCCACTACCAACTAATTTAAATAGAGAAGAAATATACAAAGAAAGTGATTGGTCGAGCGAAGCAATGACAAGTCCAAAGCAGTCATCACGATGGAAGGAATGGCCTTAGCTAGAGCACCTGCAAGAAGTCACGAAAACACATACCTGGGGAAAAACCAGGTCCTCAGAGGGACGTAACAAGACACATAATATCATGCCATAAACTGAATAAATAAGCTCAATAGAAAAGTATGTATGAGTAAAGGTTCCTAACCATTCTATGTGGATTTCAATTTAGAGGACAACGTTCTACGCAGGGGCTGTCTCAAGCATGTAATAAAGAGTGGCCAACAAGTAGCGCTCATCCGAGACACTATCGGCCGGGTAACACGTAGCGCTCATCCGAGACACTATCTCCCAAAATGTGTGTAAAAAGTAGCCCCTACGCTAGTAGCTGTCCCCTCCCCCCAATGATACTATACGTGCATCGTAACCACGACACACCAACACGTGTCGTTTCCACAACACGGGTTTATAATAGATAACTGTCAAGTCTTCTAATCCTGCATCTATTGACAGTTATTCCTACGCATGCGCACGGGTGATCAGCCAACATGCAAGTGACCACTACATGATACTCACAACTCTCACACACAACTCGTGTATAATCGTGTCAAGTCAATGAGACACACTAAATTTGACGGTAGTCCCTTAACTCTAAGCCAAAAATATAGTAATTTGCATTTACATATAATTTAAAAAGAACAACTAAAACATGCATGATATTGAGCAGAAAATTTAAACAGTAAAGGCAAGGTGTCTTGCCTGATGTGTCGCCTGGTGTGCAATGATTCAACAAGTCCTGAGTAGTCCATTAGCCAAGATTGATGTACAAGGTCCGCAATTCACGAGAAAAAGAAATACACGATTAGTCGTGATCGAAGGGATATTTGAGGAGAAGAGTATTTATTTTAGTAAAATATTCATACCACTTGAAAATATCTTTTATTAGCCAAAAAATAATTTTTAATAGCTACTTGAGAATAATCGATACCATTTTTAGGAAACCACATTTTTATTATATATCTAGATAAATACTTGAAGAAAACAAAAGTCCTTTTTTTTAACCTAAATTGTAAGTTCGTAAAATATAAATTTTGGTAGAAAAAAACTATATTTTATTAGCTAGATAAGTATTCGAAAATAATACTAGAATTTATTTTATAATTTTGGAAACTACATTTATATTTTTTTAGTCAAAAATTTATATAAGAAATTAAATGCTAAAAATGATAAACCCTATATTTGTAAATGTTTATACATATTTATTTATACCCTTTTTAATAAGAAAAATAATATCCTTAATAATAATAATAATAATAATAATAATAATAATATTAATAATAGTAATAATGCTAATAAAAAAGATAATACTAATAATAATAATTATAATGATAATAACAAAAATCTAATGATAATGATAATGGTAGTACTAATAATTAATGATAATAATAACATTAATAATAATGAACATAATACTAATAATAATAATAATGATAATAATGAAGATGTTAATCACAATAATGATAGAAACAATAATAATAGAAATAATAATAATAGAAATAATAATAATAATAATAATAATAATAATATATTATAACTAATACTAATAATGATATTAATAATAAAAATAATAAAATACTAATAAAAACCCCCAAAAGATTTACTGCTCATCCCCCCCCCCCCCGATTTCTTAAGAGAGAGAGAGAAATTGAGAGAGAGAGGAAGGGGGAAGCGCTCACCGAGGGTTTTTTTTTCCGACGGTGGAGCGGTGCTGAGCTCCGGCGCTGGCGGCGGAGCGGTGCTGAGGCGGAGTGGCATCGGCGGCTCTAGGCTGATCCGGCGGAAAAAAGGGGGGGTTTCGGTTGTCGGCGAGGAGAGAGCGGAGGGCGCCGGCCGGTGGAGCTCCGGTGGTTCGGGAGTTGAAGAGGGGAGGTGGTCGGCTCTGGTCGAGGGGCCGTGGCCGCGTCGAGCGCGGCGGATCTGAAGCGACGTGGTCGGAAAGACACCGGGATGCGGCGGAGAACGCCGGATGCGGCGCGGTGGAGTGATGGTGGCGCGGCGCGCGGCCTCTATCAGCGGTTTTGCTGCCATCTGGAGCGGCCGTGACTCGGTGGGCCGCTCGGAGTTCGGCGGAGAGGGAGCCACGCGGTGGCGCGGCGGCTACACGAGAGAAGGAGGTGGCGGAGAAGCTACGGGCGGTGGCCGCGTCGGACTCGGCGGATGTGGAGCGAAGCTCGACACGCTCAGGTGAGGATTTCTCCTCCTCCTCCTTCTTGTTTGGGGTTTTGGGATGTGGTGATGGCGATGGAAGTGGCGGGCTGCCATTAGGTGCTTGGCCGGTGGTGGTGGCACCCCCGACAGTTGGTCGGATGGCCGGTGTTGCTCTGTTGGGGATGACCACGGGCGGTGGCAGTGGTATCGTGGTGTCTCTGGTGGTGGTGTCGGTGACGGGTTGACGGAGATGGTGATGGTGCGGGTGGTGTCGTCGGGCTGCTGATGTGCGGGGAGGTTGTGGGATTAGGTTAGGGATTGGATTTTGGCCGTGTCGGGTGTGTCCGACACGGTGGTGGTGGCGAGGAGATGCGTCCGGAATTGTCGGATGGATATTATGTATTGTAGTGGGAAAAATTTTTAGTGGATGGGAGGCACAGACACGGTACACAATGGGGTTGTGGATGGAAATTATGGAGGAGTACCTGCCTATATATAGGATGTGGGAATTCCCATTAGGATAAAGATTGGGATTGTTTAAATCCCCATTAGATAAATCGTAATTTAATTTAAAATCAAATCCAAATCTACATACGAATTCAATTTAAATCAAATCTCAATTTAAATAAAATTCTATTTTAAATCTAGATCATCAAATAAATATAAATTCTACCATTAATTTAAAATCGGTTTAAAATCCAATTCAATATATAAAAACTTATCTTAAATTTAAAAGCCATTTTAAAATAAGGTCAATAAAATTCTTTCCAAATTTAAATTATCCAAATTTATAAACTATTAAATTAAACAAGATTAAAAATATCTTTTTCACATCTATTAAAATATGCTATTTATAAATTTCGAAAATCAAGAATATTATTTAAATATTAATTTATAAAGTAGCTTTTGTAAATGATAAAATAGATTAATACGCAAATTCCAAATTTCGCAAATATCTAGAATATATTTTATATAAACCAAAATTTTTCTAAACTACTACTTATTTTTAAACAACAAAATAAATTACCCTTTTAATTTATATAAGGTTTTGGCAATAACGGCAAATAGATATAATTACTTTGGAAACTATATTTTCCATAAAAATAAATCTATATAAAAATATTTTTCTGAAAATATGTCCCTCGCACATATTCGCACTCGTCGAGCAAAACGAAAAATAAAATTCCGTGCACGACGTACAATACGACTACGTGGCGTACAATACAAAAAAAATTTAAATCAGTACCAGAAAAAAATATACAGTAGAAATTTAGGGGTTTTACAATACGAACTACAGGCATTACAACTCTACCCTCCTTAAAAGAATTCCGTCCTCAGAATTTAATCAAGAGGCTAGAATTGCAAGGACAAGCTATAATAATCGTAATCTATAACAAGCAGTCTACCATGCAGTCATTTATTCAAGCAAGAAATTAAAAGCATAAGGCATAAGGAAGATATTATACCTTACGAGTAAAACAGGTCAGGATATCGCGATCGGATATCATCCTCACGCTCCCACATTGACTCACCCAAAGAGTGATGACCCCAAGCAACTCGGACTAAACTAATAGTCTTGTTCTTGAGTATCTTCTCTCTCCGGTCCAATATAGACACGGGCCTCTCCTCATACGAAAGGTTGGTACCAACAACCAATTCTGAATGATCCAGGATATGGCTCGAGTCTGGAATATACCGTCGTAGTTGAGATACATGGAACACGTCATGCACCTCTCTTAGCGACGGTGGAAGAGCGAGACGATAGGACACATCATCTACTCGCTCGAGAATATCGAACGGCCCTATATACCTAGGACTAAGCTTTCCCCGTATGCCAAAACGAATGACGCCACGGTTAGGCGAAATCCTCAGGAATATATGGTCGCCGATTGAGAATTCAAGGGGTCGCCGATGGGAATCGGCCCAATGATGCTGGCGATCATGGGCAACTCGAAGATGATCTCTGACTCTTCTGACCACTTCAACGGTCTGAGCAATCATTTCCGGACCAAGCATCTGTCTCTCTCCAATATCGTCCTAGGCTAGCGGGGATCTGTACTTCCTACCATACAGTGCCTCGAACGGTGCCATCTGAATACTAGCTTGGAAACTATTGTTGTACGAGAACTCCACTAGGTGCAGGTGATCTTCCCACGAACCACCGAAGTCGAGTGTACAAGATCTTAACATGTCTTCGAGAGTCTGGATCGTGCATTCTGACTGGCCATCTGTCTGCGGGTGATAAGCTGAGCTGAACTGGAGGCGAGTCCCCAAACTCTCTTGCAGGCTACGCCAAAAGTATGACAAAAATCTGGAATCTATGTCCGAGGTGATACTGACTGGTACACCGTACAATCTGACAATCTGTCGGAGATACATCTCTGCTAGCTGAGCCGTCGACTGACCAACTCTGAACGGGAGAAAGTGAGCCACCTTCGTGAGCCTGTCTATGACAACCCAAATAGTGTCTCTGCCAGCCGGGGATCTAGGCAATCCAGTCACAAAATCCATGGTTATATGCTCCCACTTCTATTCTGGAATTGGCAAGGGCTGAAGTAGTCCAGCTGGCCTCTGATGTTCAGCCTTAACTTGTTGACAAACCAAACATCGAGAGACAAACCGGGCTATCTCCCTCTTCATGCCATTCCACCAAAAGTGTTGACGAATATCACGGTACATCTTCGTACCGCCGGGATGAATGGAATACTGTGAACTATGAGCCTCCGTCATGATCTCCTGTCTGATATCTCCACTGGGTACACAAAGACGCTTTCCATGTCGAAGTGTACCGTCTTTATGGATACATAACTCTGGTCTTCGTCCTGCCTCACACTCTGTTCTGAGTCGCTGAAGCTTGGAATCTGCTGACTGAGCCATCCGGATCCTCTCGACTATAGTGGACTGAACTTGCATGCTGGCCATCAATGCTACACTGGTAGGAAGGACAACTTCTATACCCATCTTCTGAAGATCGGCTAACAGCTCTGGTTGTGCTGTTAGGAAATAAACTTCGGCTCTCCTGCTCAATGCATCTGCAACGATGTTGGCCTTCCCAGGATGATACTGCAAGTTGACATCATAATCTACAAGTAGCTCCAGCCACCTCCTCTGACGCATGTTGAGATCCTTCTGGGTGAACACATACTTCAGGCTCTTGTGGTCGGTGAAAATCTCCACCCTATCTTCGTACAAGTAGTGCCTCCACAACTTAAGTGCAAACACTACTGCTGCCAATTCCAAGTCATGGGTTGGGTAATTCCTCTCATGATCACGAAGTTGTCGTGATGCATAAGCTATTACCTTCTCATACTGCATCAGAACACATCCTAGACCTCTGCCTGAAGCATCGTAATATACTGAGAATCCTCCAGTTCCATCTGGAAGTGTGAGAATAGGTGCCGTCATCAAGCCTCGCTTCAACTTCTTAAAAGAATCCTGGCACTCTGCTGTCCAAGCAAACTGCACATCCTTGCGGGTCAACTGGGTCAATGGCGCTGAAATTCGAGCAAAATCTGAAACAAATCGACGGTAGTAGCCGACAAATCCAAGAAAACTGCGAACTTCTGCAACCGTGCTAGGCACTGGCCATGTTTCAATGGCCACGATCTTCTGGGGATCCACTTCTCCTCGGGTGATGATATGGCCCAAGTACGAAATACGATCGAGCCAGAACTCGCATTTACTGAACTTGGCATACAACTGGTGCTCTCTGAGAATCTGAAGAACAACTCTGAGGTGCTGCTCATTTTTGCAAAAACAAAAGTGTAGAACTTTATTGATACAAACTTTGTAAAAGATTACAATTTGAATTCTGGAAAAGTACAACTGTAGGAATCTAATCTAGAAGACGATTGCTTTATCCCTTGGACGATGTGAACTTTGAAGACAATAGCTTCTGAAGTTGAAGACAACTCTGGAATTGAAGGCAAAAAGCCTCAAAAATTGAAGGCAAAAGCCTCAGAAGAATACAGCAGCACTCGGACAAGAACTCCTGAACTCTATGATCTCTCTATGATCTGATCTCTGATCTCTGATTCTTGATCCCCTTGAATGGAGACTTGAAACTCTATTTATAGAGTTCTGAGAAATAATTAACTTTTAGTTATTCTGGACTGCGCATGATGGATTGTGCAGCAGTTGGATTGCGCAACAACGGACTACGCAGACAGTTGATGGATCATGGACCAACTGTCTTGGACACATGGCATCATTTGATTGAAATGCACATGATCGTGCATAGACAGTTGCCACATAATGAGCAATTTATGGCATGAATGCCACGTGTATTTTGTCATTTGTGTTGATAGAACGCGCACACTGAATTGTGCTGACTTTGGATTGCGCTGCCAGCTGTCAGCCATTCTCGAGCGCTATGCGGCGCAATAAACGAACAGCCTCCTCGTTCTTCATGCTGTCAGCTGTCAGGAAGATTTGATTGTGTCAGGTAATAATGATTTTTGCCACGTCAGCCTGCGTGCTCGGGAGTGTGCACAATCTAGCGTGCGCAATCTGAAGGATGCGCAATCTGATGTCTGCGCAGTTCATCTTAAAGTTGTATTTCTTGATTTTCTGACTTTGTTGATGTGTGCAACTTGATTTTTTAGGACCTACAAGACCCCCTTCAAAGTTTTCGAAAGTTAAATTTATTCAAAATTTTGAAATACTTTGAATTTTGAAATTGAAATCAATTTGCGCGTGTAGTGAGCTGTCTGCACAATCTGAGGGATTAGCCCCTTTTTTAAGCGCAATCTAAGGCGACCGTTTCGATTTGAAAAACTATAAATAGCTCATCAATTCCTTCGAAGTGTTCTTTACTTGTTTTCTTCGTTCACTTGAGAGAAAAAATTTCGAACTCTTTCTTTCTTCTCCGACGATCTCGATGGCTCCCCGACGATCCTCCGCCGCTGCTAAGGACAAGGCCCCCGTCGAATCATCGACTAGGGCTGCACGACGTGCTTCTCGTCACGAAACTGCTAATCCAGCGATGATAGGTATATGACCTAATCAAAACTCTTTTTAGAGTTTTGATTTCACTGTTCCTTCAAAATCTATCTCTTTTTAGAGATGTGATCATACTGCGCCACCCTTTTTAGGGTTCTGGTTGCACAAATCAGTTCATTCTTCATTTTTATGAAGGACGACTCTCTGCGCAATCGGTTGAACTGCGCTGACAAAAGTCAGCGCAACTTGCTGATTTGTGCGAGACTGTCAGCGCAAACTGATGACTGTTTATTTGCGCAATCTGATTATTGCACAATTTGATTTTGCGCAATCTGATGTTGCGCAGTCTGATGACAAAATTTTGACTTGACTTGTACTGAATTTTTGTCTTTTCTATCTGATGCAGTTAACACTAGAGAAGATCCCGGATATGAGGACTTTGTAGGGACCCTTTCAGATTCAGAATACAAAGAGGACCTATCTCATGTGCACTATCCTCAATATGATCTGCCAACATTCCGTCAGGCCATTTTGATATCCCAAGATAATGAGACACTGTAATGTTTGATGAATGGACAACCTCTGGAGTCAGCAGACGCTGTCATTCTTGCCATTATTCCTGTTCGGCGATGCTTTTGAGAAAAGCTCTCAACCGAGACCAATGATGGAAGAAAGGATTATCCATCAGACGGATAGATCATTCTCGATACCAGATGTTTCACGCTGCCTCCCCTTATCCCGGTATGCTCATGCGAGCTATCCGAGGAAGATGGAATGGAACCTTACACCTTTCCAAGATGCCCGTCCAGGAAGGATTTTTGTGAAGAAGGGGCCGAGCAAGAAGGATATGTTCTACAGTTCCTCAGAACGGTACAGTGTCTTGTTAAGAGGTCTGAAACCCGGTTGTATTCCGCCGGAGAATTCTTTCTTGTTATTGCCCGTCAGAACTCCAATATTCGCAAATGAGTTTGCGAAGGTCGAAGGAAGGTACCCTGAGCAGGACATCAGATTAACTGGATTGGTGAATCCAGATTTTAAGAGATGGAACTGCATAGCAAACTGGATTCTAACCAAGTTTGAAAACAAACTTTAGCAAATCAACTTGTACCAAGCAGTGCATGCCACTGTTTATGGTTTTGCTCCCAACCCGCATCTGTTCTTGGCTTTAGCAGAAAGGTACAATTACAGAACAGGGACTTTCATGACTCCTGGCGGAGAAATCGGGTTCGTACTTCATGAGATGCAGTACATCTCTTACTTGCCAATGGGGGATGCCCCATATGAAGAATTTGTCCCAACCAATGATGAGGACAGACTTCGGAAAGAGAACGCAGAAATGATAGCAGTCTTCGAAGAACTGCTATGTCATTATAAAATCTGTTCTCTGTTCTACAAAAGTGCTACACAAATACCTGCTATTCTGCGAAATGGTTACCTTATCTGTTCCTTAACCACATTAAAGAACTGAAGACCAAGGAACATGATAGATGCTATCCTGACTTCTTTAAGCCTTTGAGCAACACAGAAGTGATGAAGTTGATGGAAGAAAGTGGCAATTTTGATGAAGAGATGAAGGATGATCATCAATGTCCTCCTTTAAAGAAAGGAGATACTCTCGAAAGTTATTTGAGAGTAGGATATAGATCTATGTCAAAAGAAGCCCAATTAGTAAGGTTTCTGACACATTGGCTCCGTTGGTTTGTAGTCCCAGGATCGAGTGTTGTAGACCGCTTCCATTGCGGTGTTCTTTTTGCCGCCGTTAGATTAGTCTTCGGCTATAAGATGGATCTTTTGTCAGCGATGACTTGTAAGTTGAATGCCGGTCTTCGTCTGTACGTCGATCTGATGCTAAAATCTAAGGGTGAAAAAGAATTTCCTCGGTTGGAATTGCCGTATACATATCTATTTGGGTGGTTGCTCCTTCACCATCCTACTTTAATGGACCCCGGCATGGGACCGGTCGACGGCAGCTTTTTGCGGAGATACTCTCATGGTAAGTAGAAATACACTGCTCTGAGAGATTGTAGATATGCTCTGAACGTGAGCAAAGGATGGAACTTTTGTTGCACTCCTCCTCCTGCTGGATACGAACAAATGCCGACAAATATGATTGACTCGAAGATGCAACCTTTGAGCCGAGTAGCTTTTGAGTGGTTGAAGAAAATTCGACCGTCCCATTTGTGTAGGAACGAAATAGTAAAGCGTAATACTCTAGAGGGGGGTGAATAGAGTTGGCAGCAAAATAATGCTAATTAAAAATTGTTAGCAGCACAATCACAGAATATTAATCACAACTAAAATAAAGTAAAGACAGAGTTAAGAGAGCAAACGCAAAGACAGCGATGTATACTGGTATCCCTCTGTTGAGGACTAATCCAGTCGGTAGAACTCTTGCTACCAGCTGAATCTGTAGAAGCATGAAAAATACTAAAGAAAATAACTCATGCGGCCAGGAAAGATCCATGCGGCTCAGAAATCTCATGCGGCTCAGGGAGTCATGCGGCATAAGGAGCTATGCGGCCCGAGGCATTCCATGCGGCTCAGAAGATACGTGGCTTGACAGTGCTCCCCTCGGACCCATGCTGCATTAATTGCTTTGACGGCTGACCTCTCTGAAAAGTTGACAGCCCTGACACAAAAGCAGATAATTATGACTCTGTCATAATGATGAATCTCTGGGGAAGAGAAAAGAGATCTCTGATAACAAATCCCCCAAGAGCCATAAAAATGCCACGTGGCTTTGCCACGTGGGCGTTCGTATGCGGCTCAGTTCTCATGCGGTTCAGAGGGAATCTGTCCTATGCGGCTCAGGCCAAGAAAGCCTCATACGGCTCGAGCAAAGAACTTCTCATGCGGTTCAGAGGGAATCTGTCCTATGCGGCTCAGGCCAAGAAAGCCTCATGCGGCTCGAGCAAAGAACTTATCATGTGGTTTAGAGTGAATCTGTCCTATGCGGCTCAGGCCAAGAAAGCCTCATGCGGCTCGAGCGAGGACTTCTCATACGGTTCGAGAGGATCATGTCCATGCGGCTCGGGCGAATATGTACCTATGCGGCCCACAAGGATTACTCCCCTGAAGTTCGAGGGCTCAAGTGAGGGCCACTGCCCAGGTAGCCCTGACACATGGGCTTAATCATATGCAGTTCAGAAAACTCATGCGGCTCAGGGAGTCATGCGGTCCAGATCCCCCCAGTAGCTCCTAGGACACGTGTCCTAAACTGATTAATTTCTCAGATTTGCTGCCATTAAGGATTGGGTCAAATCCCAATAATCTGGGACACGTGGCAGAAGAATAGATCTGATTTTTTCGCAGATATCAGAAATTATTATAAGGAAGATTTATTCCAATCAGCATTAATTGCTAATAGGATTTGGTGTAATCTACACCTAATGGCTCGGATTCGTCACAATCAGAAACGAATGGCCTGGATTGACCAATCCTCAGGCCGCCGCCATCTCCAAGATATAATCATTGGTAACCCTAATGATGACATCCCACTATTATAAATAGCAGGGTGCCATTTCCTTGCAAGATATATACAATATCAGAGAGAAATACGTATATACAGAGAGACTATGGGAGGGAAGTCTCTCTGTATATACGTATTTCTCTCTGATATTGTATATATGTTGCAAGAAAATGGCATCCTGCTAATTATAATAGTGGGATGTCATCATTAAGGTTACCAATGATTACATCTTGGAGATGGCGACGGCCTGGGGATTGGTCAATCCAGGCCGTTCGTTTATGATTGTGACGAATCCGAGCCATTAGGTGTAGATTACACCAAATCCTATTAGCAATTAATGCTGATTGGAATAAATCTTTCTTATAATGATTTCTGATATCTGCGAATAAATTAGATCTATTCTTCTGCCACGTGTCCCAGATTATTGGGATTTGACCCAATCTTTAATGGCAGCAAATCTGAGGAATTAATCGGTTTAGGACACGTGTCCTAGGAGCTGCTGGGGGGGATCTGGACCGCATGACTCCCTGAGCCGCATGAGTTTTCTGAGCCGTATATGATTAAGCCCACGTGTCAGGGCTGCCTGGGCAGTGGCCCTCGCTTGAGCCCTCGAACTACAGGGGAGTAATCCTTGTGGGCCGCATAAGTACATATCCGCCCGAGCCGCATGGATATGATCCTCTCAAATCGTATGAGAAGTCCTCGCTCGAACTGCATGAGGCTTTCTTGGCCTGAGCCGCATAGGACAGATTCCTTCTGAATCGTATGAGAAGTTCTTTGCTCGAGCCGCATGAGGCTTTCTTGGCCTGAGCTGTATAGGACAGATTCCTTCTGAACCGCATGAGAAGTTCTTTGCTCGAGCCGCATGAGGCTTTCTTGGCCTGAGCCGCATAGGACAGATTCCCTCTGAACCGCATGAGAAGTGAGCCGCATACGAACGCCCACGTGGCAAAGCCACGTGGCATTTTTATGGCTCTTGGGGGATTTTTTGTCAGAGATTTCTTTTCTCTTCCCCAGAGATTCATCATTATGACAGAGTCATAATTACCTGCTTTTGTGTCAGGGCTGTCAACTTTTCAGAGGGGTCAGCCGTCAAAGCAATTAATGCAGCATAGGTCGGAGGGGAGCACTGTCAGGCCACGTATCTTCTGAGCCGCATAGAATGCCTCGGGGCGCATAGCTCCTTAAGCCGCATGACTCCCTGAGCCGCATGAGGTTTCTGATCCGTATGGATCTTTCCTGGCCGCATGAGTTATTTTCTTTAGTATTTTCCATGCTTCTACAAGACCCCCTTCAAAGTTTTCAATTTACAAAATTGAAATACTTTGAATAAGAAGCATGGTCGTATTATTCTGGCCGCATATAAAGTCATGACCGCATGGATATCTTGGCCGCAGGGGACTCTCGAGCCGCATAGTTGCTTTCAGCCGCATGGCCATTTGAACCGCATATGCTCTTTGCCACGTCATTATGCCATGCGTGTAGATCTTTTTGGGACAGGATCCCAAGAGCTCAGTCTTTAAATGGCTGGTTTGGCTCGATAGCCGACGAGTCGATCGCGTTTGTACGAGGCGTCGGTCCATAGCTCTCTGTCTATGAATAGAAGGGCATTTGGACGGTCTTCTCTCTTAGACTCTTTTTTGACTCAGATTCTTGTCGTCTTTTCTTCCTATGTTCATCAGACAACGATGGCACCCAGGGCTTCTAAGGCTGTGAAGAAGGCTGTGGCGAGAAGTAAGAAATCGGCTTCACCTCCGACTGTCGTGCCCCCCGTTCGTCTTGACGTTCATATTGCCATCGAAGGTAAGGATTATGTTGTCGATTTGAAACCCTAACAGAGCCTACTTTACTGCATGCTTCGTCTACAAGACTTTGACGTGGACTTCTCAAACTACATGGTCCGCATACACGTCCCATGATTGAGCCGCATGAGGATATACCCCATGTCTGAGCCGTATGAGACTTGTCTAAAATGAGCCGCCTGATTATTTCTGACTGTTTTCATTTTCTTCATCTTTGGTTCTCGCAGTATCTCCACCGAAGGCTGAGTCAGAGGAGCCGCAGCCTCCTATTGTCAGCCAGGGGTCTTTCTCTGTTAAGGAGGAAGTGAAGAAAGAAGAACCTGTGTCTGAGGGGGACGACAGCCCTCCAAATATCGAGACTGCTGAGGGTGGCAGCGCTAGGAACTCTGTTTCTCCTATTCTGGACGAGGATGCTCTTCACTTGCATCCTTCATATGTGAGATGGTTGAGGGAATGGTATATGCGCTCCTGTAACTAGGATGTAGGGGCTTCTCGTGGTTGTCTGTCTGTAGTCTTTGTTTTGTTTTGCCTTTTTTCTTGTCTTCATGAAGAACTCTTCTGACTTGCTTGCAATCGTATGGATGTAACTGATTTCTGAATGAATGGAATATTTGCTTCACTCTTTTGCTTCGTAATAATCCTCTTTATTGGGACATTTTGCATGGATCCATTGTCTCTAACGTACCCTGGTTTTGGATACGGACAATAAGTTTAAAAGAAAGGAACCAATCATACTGACTCAGAGATACTGAGGACATGGTGAGTATGAAGGTTTCTTTGACAGAGGGGGTACATAGAACAACTCAGAGGTAGGAGGACATGGAAGTTCTATGTGAGGGGTGGTTTATTTTTGGCGGAGGTGGAACGACTCAGAGGTAATGAGGACATGGCCGTTTTAGAAATTTGTGGATCAATTACCCTTTTTGTGCACTGGGAGCGCGGGTAGTGGATCATGAAGGAGGATCTCTTCCAGGAAGAAAGTTCAGAGGTATAATCATACGTGACTTACTATCTGAAAGAGTGACCAGAATGTGAGTTCAGAGGTACCAGCGGGTACATAACTCGGTAATCTAGAATAGTGTGGGTTCAGCGACACCAGCGGGTACATGACTCGGTAATCTGAAATGTTGTAGATGTGGGTTCAGCGGTACCAGCGGGTACATGACTCGATAATCTGGGATGTTGTAGATGTGAGTTCAGCGGTACCAGCGGGTACATGACTCGATAATCTGGAATGTTGTGGATGTGAGTTCAACGGTACCAGCGGGTACATGACTCGATAATCTGGAATGTTGTGGATGTGAGTTCAGCGGTACCAGCGGGTACATGACTCGATAATCTAGAATATTGTGGATGTGAGTTCAGCGGTACCAGCGGGTACATGACTCGATACTCTGGAATGTTATGGATGTGAGTTCAGCGGTACCAGCGGGTACATGACTCGATAATCTAAAATGTTATGGATGTGAGTTCAGCGGTACCAGCGGGTACATGACTCGACAATCTGGAATGTTGTGGATGTGAGTTCAGCGGTACCAGCGGGTACATGACTCGGTAATCTGAAATGTTGTTTAGACATAATATTTCTTCAGGAACTTGCCGTTGACGGGCAACATGAGCAAGTCTCCGTTTTGTTTTGCGAGGCGGTAAGCACCGTTGGAGAATACTGTCTCTATAATAAATGGGCCATCCCATTTTAGCTGGAACTTGCCGGCGGTCTTGTGAGTCATGACCATCGGCCTCCGGACTGCCAAGACGAGATCGTCCACCTGGAATGTTCTGATTTTGACCTTCTTGTTGAAGGCTCTAGAGATGCGTACTTGGTATAGCTCAATTCGTTGCTGAGCTAAGAGGCACTTTTCATCTAATGCTTCCAATTCTTGTAGTCGACGTCGGTAGTTGTCATCCGTCGTCAATTGATAAGTGAGGGCGACGCGGAGTGAAGGTATTTGAGTCTCTAATGGGAGAACTGCCTCACTTCCGTATACCAGGAAGAATGGCGTATTCCCAGTGGCTGTTCGAACTGTGGTACGATAAGCCCATAAGCATTCGTCGAGTTTCTCGTTCCAGTCGCGTTTGTTGGAGGAGACAAACTTCTTGAGGAGTTTGATGATTGTTTTGTTGAATGCCTCTGCTAAACCGTTTGCTGTCGGGTTGTACGGCGTCGAAGCGATATTCTGAATACGGTGTTTATCACAAAACCGATAGAATGCGTGGCTTGCAAACTGCGGACCATTATCGTGGATGATCCTCCGGGGCAGTCCAAAGCGATAGATGACGTGATGCTTAAGGAAGCTGATCACGTTTGAAGTCTTTACTTCTGCAAGCGGGACAACTTTCGCCCATTTAGAGAAGTAATCTGTGATTGCGAGTATGAAGTGATGTCCTCGGGAGGAAGGTGGAGTAATCGGACCGATGATATCCATTCCCCATGCTTCGAACGGCCAGGACGCCACTGTCGGATGTAAAAATTCAGATTGTTGGTGGATGAAGTCCGCGTGGACTTGGCAGGCTTTGCACTTTCTAGCATAGTCTATCGCATCTGCTACTATCGTGGGCCAGTAGTAGCCCATTCGGCGAAGACAGTCTTACAATTTAGGGCAGGCTGATGGGCCCCGCAGACACAGTCATGAGCTTCTCGTACGGCTTCTTTGGCTTCTGCGTTTGACAGACACCGAAGCAATAATCCATTATAGGATCGGCGATACAGCATTTTTGTCTCTATATCGTAGAAGAATCTGAGAGAACGCCGTCTGATGGAGGTGGCTTCCTTTGGGTTCTCAGGGAGGATATCGTAGACGACGAAGTCGATGAATGGTTGTCTCCAATCTGGGGCATCATCGATCGTCTGTGCGGAATAACTCGCCACGAATTGCACATTGTTTTTGGGACAGACCAGTTCGTGGCCTATCACATCCACTGCTTGGCGATCATAATTCGGAACTGCTAGGGAAGCGACAAGACCGGCTAAGACGTCCGCTTCGATATTTTGGAGTCGGGGGACACGTTCGATGTAGAACCCCTCGAACAACGAGATGATGTCAATCGCTATTTGGTGATAAAGGATCATGTCTTCGTGACGGACTTCGTATGAGTCTCGGATCTGATTGACGATTAGTTGGGAATCACCGTATGCTTCGAGGTATTCTACCCCCAGCTCTTTTGCAAGTTGGAGGCCAATGACCAGAGCGTTGTACTCAGCCACATTGTTAGAGCAGGGCTCGGTGAGGGAATAAGCTCGGTTAATCACCAATCCGGAAGGAGAGATTAGCACTATCCCGACTCCGACGACTATATTGCCTTTAGGTCCGGTCCTCGAAGCACCGTCGAAGAACATTCGCCATATATCATTGTGAGAGGTTGCATGCGAGTCGGCGACCTCATCTGGGATCTCTTCATACATCCTGGAGGATTCCGAGCCCGGGTGGGCTGCTAAGAAGTCTGCCAGGGCTTGACCTTTGACTGCCTTTTGTGGGACGAAGATCATATGATAAGGGGACAGCAATATTGCCCATGTAGCGAGGCGAGAGCTGAGTGCCCCTGGTTTAGTCATGAGGACTCTGAGAGGGTTGACTCGTGAGATCACATGTATCGTCTGTCCGGTAACATAGTGCCGCGTTTTCTGAATGGCGAACACCAGGGCGAGGCATTCCTTCTCCACAGCGGTGTATCGGTACTCTGGTCCGATCATCATTCGGCTGAGGTAATATATGGCTTGCTCGTGGCCTACGTCGTTGTTTTGTGCCAGCAGAGCCCCGAAGGAGTGCTCTATTGCTCGTACGTAGAGCAGGAATGGTTTTCCAGGAACCGGGGCCACCAAAACTGGAGGATTTGACAAATATTCCTTGATGCTGTCGAAAGCACGCTGGCATTCCTCGTCCCATATGAATGAGATTCCTTTCTTCATGAGGTGCGTGAACGGTCGGCATCGCCCGGAGAGGTTAGAAATGAACCTCCTGATGTAAGCTAGCCTTCCTTGGAGGCCTCTGAGTTCGCAGAGATTTCTCGGGGGACCCATCTCCATGATTGCTTTTGTCTTCTCAGTGTCTACATGGATACCCTTTGCAGTGATGATGAAGCCCAAGAACTTCCCGCTGGATACGCCCAGAAAGGACTTCGTAGGGTTCATTTTTAAATTGTGCGCTCGCATTAGGTCGAATACCGTCCTTAGATCCTGCAGATGGTCTCCCTTGCTACGGCTCTTAACGGCTATATCGTCAATATAGCACTCCACTGACTTGCGTAAGTGGTCTCTGAAGATGATGTTCATGGCTCTTTGATATGTGGCGCCAGCATTCTTTAAACCGAAAGGCATAACTGTGTAGCAGTACGTGCCAATCGGTGTTCGGAATGATGTATGCTTTTCGTCGTCAGGAGATATTTTGATTTGGTTGTACCCCGAGAAGCCGTCCATGAATGACATACGTTCGAAGTCGCAGGTATTGTCAATCATGATGTCTGTGATAGGAAGGGAGAATTCATCTTTGGGGTACGTCTCGTTCAGATTGCGAAAGTCGATGTAGATTCGAATCTTCCCAATCTTTTTGAGGACGGGTACTATATTGGCGACCCAATCGGGATGTTGCTTCTCACGAATGAAGCCGCTGGCTATCAGTTTGTTGACTTCGGCTTCGATCGCGTCCATGATGCCTGGACGGAAGCGTCGCTGTTGTTGCTTGACTGGTTTCGCGTCTGGCCGAATGTTGAGTTTGTGAAGAGCAATGTCGGGATTTAACCCTGGCATGTCTTCATAGCTCCAGGCGAACACATCAATGTATTCTCTGACAAGTTCTAGCAGCGACTCCCGTTCTTCGTCTGTTAGGCTTTTACTAACGAAAATTGGTTTTGGAGAAGATTCGCTGCCGAGATCCACTTGTATGACCTCATCTTCAGTAGAAGGTTCTCTCAGTTCGAACCGCTTTTCCTATTGTGCGTCTAATTGCTGGGCCCATGGCTCTAGCTCGAGGATTTCGGGGATGTCTTCATCTTCTTCGTAAGCGTCTGCGAACGCCATGTTGACTGACATGACTTGTCTGAACACATCTCCGATGCTAGTATCCGAGTCAGAAGTTGGTAACCCGGTTGAATGTGACTGCCAGTCGTATTCTTCATCTGAACTCTCGGGGGTCGTAGTGGGCGTTACATATCCTAGCCCGCATCGAGTTTTGTTATAATAATTTCGTGGTTTACCTGCCGGGACTGGCGGCTGTAGGCCTCAAAAATGAAAGTCATGCTGAGTTGATCAAGACAGAGTCAAAAGTCACGCTCAGTTGATCCAGACAATATAAACAAATCACGCTGGGAGATAGCTCATCATTTGCTAAAGAGTAATTATGACTGACAATACGACAGTCGAAGAATATTTTTTCGTATGCCACGTATACACAGAATTCGAGAGATCATCGCCGTCTATCGCGTGATTTTCGAAATCTTCTTCAGCAAGACTCAGCTTCGTCGAGTTGGCGTACCAAAAGGGTTTCTTGTCATTGAATGCGACTGACAAAGCAATCACTGTCAGAGATTTTGTGTCAGTCGAGACACGCCGAATCAAGACAGCTGGCAGTTCTATCTCAAGTCTGCGTGTATTTGTGATCTTCATCTCAAGTTTGCGTGGATTCTGAAGTTTTCTTCCTCAAGTTTGCGCAGATTTTGAAGTTCTTTGCCTCGAAGTCTGCGTGGATCCTGAAGCTTCCTGCCCCAAGTTTGCATGGATTTTGAAGCTTTCTACACCGAGTTTGCGTGGATTTCGTCTTCAACAAGTCTGCGTGGATTTCATCAAATTGGAGTACGTGGCAGCCATGCCACTGATCTCTCGCATGCGTGTCCTGTAACTTGCACACGACTCATGCATGATTGCCATGTGTCCAACAGTTACAGGCCACGTCCAGTAACTGCTCACAGCCTTGTGTATGTTAAATCCTGCATGATTTTTAACTAGGCATAGGCTGTGAAGACAGTTATCTTTTCAGTTATTATTTTTGACTCTATAAATAGAGTTCTTTTTCTCATTCATTGTACAGATACACTGATATCTACTGTCAAAATTTTGAGAGCTTTTCTTCTTCGCATAGTCCAAGGGATAAAGCGATCGTCTTCTAGATCGGATTCCTACAGTTGTAATTTTCCCAGAAACACAACAAATAAAGAGAATTTCTTTATGGAAAACAAATTGGCGACTCTGCTGGGGAAAACCATCTCCTCTTCTGAGATGGTAACAACTCAATGCGATACTTCGTCAATCGGCTCGACGAAGAAGGTGATGACGATCAAATTCGATCAACTCGCCTATAAAGAAATGCAGCGGGCTAAGGGTGGCAAGCCCACTCCAGCCTCCATCATCACTGCCAAGTCGAAGGGACACTCTGTCTATGTCCCTAAGAATCAGTTGGCAGTCAATGGTGAAGTCTCTGCCACAGTGTCTACTCCTACCTCTGGCAAGAGCTCCACTGCAAGCACGCACACTCTTGTACGCTCGAAGATGACAGTAATCAAAAGTCACGCTGACAGTACTGGCTCCTTAGCCAAATCTGTTCCAGCATGCAAATTCAACCCTAAAAGTCACGCTGACAGTACCGGCTCCTTAGCCAAATCTGTTCCAGCGTGCAAATTCAACCCTAAAAGTCACGTTGACAGTACTGGCTTCTTAGCCAAATCTGTTCCAGCGTGCAAATTCAACCCTAAAAGTCACGCTGACAGTACTGGCTTCTTAGCCAAATCTGTTCCAGCGTGCGAATTCAACCCTAAAAGTCACGCTGACAGTACTGGCTCCTTAGCCAAATCTGTTCCAGCGTGTAATTCTAAAATTAAAAGTCACGCTAACAGTACTGGTTCCTTAGCCAAATCTGTTTCAGCGTGTATTTCATCAGAGAAGAATAACTCCTTAGTTATCTCTTCTTCTTTACCGAGTTCTACTAGAACTGGGGGTGGTCTTCCACACAAAGTTCCTTCGAAAAGGAATAACTCTTTAGTTGTTTCTTCTGCTCATGTAGTTTTTACTTCAGGAACAGCTTTGACTGATACTTTTGTTAGTCAAAGGAAAGGAGATGGTCTTTTGACTACTCTTTCTTCTGGACATTCTATGTCTCAAAATCTGATTGAGTCTAAGAAGAAATATTCTTTAATATCTTCTCCTATGACTTCTTCAAATTGGGCACAGAATCTGTCCATTAAAGAGGGTCTGTTACCAACTCCTAATCAAAGGAGTGGTTCAACTCTTCCTTCTCTGCAAATATCCAGATCAATGGAGGGAAAACTCCATGTTTCCAAAATTAATGTGTTACCTTTCACTGATTTAAGAACAAAACTCAGCACTTCTGGTGTTAAGAAACCATACCAATTGGATATGAAGATAAAAGATCCAGATGCAGAGTATGCAAGAAATTATGTGGCTCACATTAATCACTCTTTGTATAATCAAGAGCCATTAAGACCCAAGAACAGGAAGTATACTCCTCAATCTTCACAAACAGATTTACGGAAATATCTTCAACAGAAGAGAAGGAGTAATTCTATGTCAAAGGAACATGCTGAATGTGACTTCTATCCAAGAGTCATAATTCAGTGCAGATGTCAATCAACGGTTCAAGACCATGGTGATCATGAATGTGACTTCCAGCCAAGAGCCACAATGCAATGCAGATGTCAAACTAAACGACAGTCTGTCTTTAATAGGATTCAGTATGAACCTATGCCTGATGAAGATGAGCCTTTGTTTGCCTCTGTCAACATGACTTCTCGGGACACCGGGGGTAGAGTTGATAGTCCAGATGGAGTATATAGAAACACCAGAGCAAGAGTCCTGGCTTCTAGTCAAAGAAATTTGATCCCTGAAATTGATTCTAAATTCCTTGGAGAATCTAACTTCCCACCTCTTCCTACTGGGGATAGTTCTCCTATAATTGACTTTGATGCACGAAGCAATGATTCAGAACAAACAACATCTACCAGTTCATCAATAATTCCTCGTACAGTCACAACTTATATGGTTGATGGGAATACTGATGAACCTTCTTCTTCCTTGACTCCTCAAGATAACAACAAATGAAGTCTATGGCTGATACTATAAAATCGATGTATGAACTCATGGCAACACAGATGCAAAATCGACAGACTGTACCAGATGCCATACCAACTGACACTGATATGAGTCCAGTACAAGTTCCTCCAGCAGTACAATCTAATACTCCTGGACCAGCTCAACCAAATCCTAGTCTCTCTGGAGCTGGGGGTAGTGCTTACAATGCTGTTCCTCCTCCCAACTATTCTCTACAAGCCACAACTCCACAATCTTCGGGAGTTGTCTCTGAAGAATTGAAGAATCTCAAAACTCAATTCGAGGCATTCAAACAGAAGGATGGTTTACAAAGGTTAGGCATCAAGCAGCCTTATCTAATAGAATGGAAGCAAGTATCATATCCTCCTAAATACAAGCCTCCTACTATCTCATTCTATGATGGAACCACTTCTCCAAGTCAGTTTATTAATCACTTTGAAGTGATGACTGATCAACTGCAACCAAGTGATGCCCTCCTTACTCGGGTATTTATTGGATGTCTCAAGGGAACAGCTTATGAATGGTATAGAAGTCTCCCAGATGGAAGCATTACCTCATTTGCTGGTTTCAAACAGATGTTTCTTGAAAGGTTCTATGAAGGGCTTAATGACATGACTATGTCTGCTCTTATTAGAATCAAGCAGAAAAATAATGAATCTACAGAGGAATACATTGAACGGTTTCGAAGAGAAGCTCTGAAGATGCCTCTTGGAACTCCTGATGCTGTCACCATCGACACATACAAATCAAACTTGTTGCCAATTATCAGTATGTGGACAGGGTCCACTCAATTTCAAGATTGGCCTTCCTTCATAGTCAATGCCAAAGCTGCAGAAATTAGTGCTGAAACCTTCAAAGGTTTAGGAGTGCAGATGACTCCTAAAGAAACAGGACAAGGTGCTAACAATAAAAATAATGCTCGCAAGGAAAAAGAAACTCTTGAAGTTAATCTTCAGAGCAAAGATACATCAAATGTTCAAACTCCTGCCTCTACAACTCAACAATCAAGAACACCTCGCCCCAAAGAAGAATATTTTTTTGATGACGACGATGTCCTTGGTATCTTTGAATGTCTGCTGAAAGGTAATAAGATACAATTACCTGAGATCAAGAAACCTGATGAAGCTGGTAAGACAGATCATCCTAAATACTGTCCATACCACAGAATGCTGGGTCATACAATTCGTACATGTTATGTACTGAAAGGAAAGATCCAAGAAATGATTAAGTCTGGAGCTATCTCTCTTACTCCAAAAGAGAAGACCGTCACCTCCAACGTCGTCTCTATGCAATTTGGAGACTTCCCTTCTCAATTTCTTAAAAACGGGATCGTTCCTATTTCCAAGGCAACTCTTGACATAGTGAATATTCCTCCTCCACAGTCTGAAGGATTAGCACCAATCACTTTGGAGGCTGGAGAAATCATGTGGATTCATCCTGATCTAATAACAGACTTTGAATCTCCTTTTCCTCAAAAGATTTCTTCTCGAAAGTCCAAGAAGGCTGGAAAGATCAAGTCATGTCATATGACTTCTCTTGGGTCTACTTCTGACACAGAGCCAAAAGACAAAGAAGAAGCACTTGTTAGTGCTACTCGAACGGGAAAATCTTATCTAAAGGATTATTCCAAAAGTCCTGAGGATCCTCTTGATATCCCTCCAGCTGATAAAGATGCTTCTAATGTTCCTCCTGAAGAAGAATCATCCACTGAACCTGTTCCTCCCAAACCCACAACTCTTGAGAAAGGCAAACAACAGGCTCGGTTTGATAAGCCAATCAAGAAGTCCTCTCCTCTTGGACTTCAGAAGCCTTACAACTTCGATATTTTGGCTCAACTTGCTAATACTCCAGCTAGAATGTCCCTCTTTGAACTTCTACGTCTTTCCAAAGAGACTCGAAAGACATTAAGTAAAGCACTTCTACAAGCTGACTCTTGTCTTGCACAATTGAAGAAGCCAGATGCAGAACCTGCCACTTGCTTACATTGCAATAGTGTACTGGAGATTATTCCAAATATCACCTTTACACAAGACGACATGCTATTGGAGGATAATCGACATGATCGGCCTCTCTACTACACTGGTTATATCGACACAATGAAGATAGATCGTATCCTCATTGATCCAGGGTCTGCTATAAGCATAATGCCAAAGAGTTTGTTGGATGAACTAAAAATCCCTCTTCACAAGATCTCCAAGACGGTTACTACTATCTTGGGATTCAATCAAAGCCGAAGTGAGCCTTTGGGAAAGATTAATCTGAAGCTTCAGATAGGCAATTTCAGATCTAAAGTCACTTTCTATGTGATCGAGATCGTGGGATCCTATAATCTTCTTCTGGGGAGGCCCTTTCTTCATGAAAATAATGTGGTGCCCTCTACTCTTCATCAATGTTTTAAATACATTGATAGCAATGGAAGAGTACAAAAAAAAGTTGCTGATATAAATCCCTTCCATGGGGTTGAAGCTTATTTCAACGATTCCCGAATGTACAAAGAAGAGTATACAAGGATCATACAAGCTATGGAGAAAGAAGATGCACAAAGTGAGACTTTAATAATCCCTGTTAAAGGTCGAACTACTCAGCAACAATCTCCTAAACCCTCTGGAGAAAATTCTTTCATCATTCCAGTGAGTGGACGGATCTCTCCGTTACCTCAGTCGTTTACTCAAAATACACTGATCATTCCTGTCAGTGGGCGTACTACAGTTCCTGTATCTTCACAAGATACTCTGCTAATTCCAGTTGGAGGGCGGACTACACTACCAAATTACAGTACTTTAGCGACGGCCATTTAGCGACGGACTTTTTCCGTCGCTATCACCGTCGGATCCCCGACGGATTTGTGACGGAATACCGATGGAAAGCAGTGGACAATTTTTTTTATTTTTTTATGTCCATATCCGTCGCTATGCCGTCGATAGGTAGTCGGCCATGTAGCGACGGTTTTATATCCGTCGCTAGAACGTCGGACATTTTGGCGGCAAAAGCCTAAAATATTGGCGCGAGATTTACTGACGACTTAGCGACGGAATAATCCGTCGCTACTCGCGCGAGATTTACTGACGCATTAGCGACGGAATAATCCGTCGCTACTCCGTCGCTAAATTTACGTTCCAGACTTAAGTTGAAACGACGGGGGGAACTTTTTCATTCCCCCCAAATTTCACTCTCTCTCCTCTCTCTCTCTCCCGCGGTGATCGATCGGCGACCCCCTCTCCTCTCTCTCCCGCGGCGGTGATCGGCGACCCCCTCTCCTCTCTCTCTCCCAAAGGTATTCCCCTCTCCCTCTCCCCCTCTCTCTCTCTCTCTCTCTCTTTCTCGCTCTCTCTCTCTCGCGCGCACGCGCGGTGGTCGTGGGTGCAGCTGGCCGGGGGCGTCGGGGGCTGCGGGGGCGGCGTCGACTGCGGGGGGCGGCGGTGGCGGCGGTGGCGGGGGGTGTGGAGGGGGCGGTGGGAGGGGGCGGGAAGCGTTGGAGGGATGGGGGCGCGCGGGGGCTGGCCGCGGGGTGCGGGGGGTTGCGGAGGGGGGCTGGCCGTGCGCGGGGGGCGGGGGGTGTGGAGGGGGCGGTGGGATCGAGGGGGCGGGCAGCGTTGGGGGGGGGTACGATGGGGGCGGGGGCTGGCCGCGGGGTGCGGGGGGGGGGTATGTGTGGAGGGGGGCTGGCCGCGGGTGGCGGAGGGTGTAGAGGGGCGGCGGTGGGAGGGGGCGGGGGGTGTGGAGGGGGCGGTGGGAGGGGGCGGGCAGCTGCCTCCTCCTCACCCACAGACACACACACACACGGACAAACACACACACACGGACACACACACACACACGGACACACACACACACACACGGACACACGGACACACAGACACACACACACACGGACACACGGACACACAGACACACGGACACACAAACTGAGAATTAGTACATTGTTTGTGTTTACTGATTTAAGGATGATTAAATCATTAGGTTTAATCCTATGTCATGTCTGGGTTTAAGTTATATGTTATGATTCATGTTGGCATGGGGATTTTGGTTTTTGAATTTGAGCTGTTACATTCTTTTACATTCTGTTACATATACTTACCAGATGGCACCCATGACCCGAGGAGCAGCACGTCGTTTGAAGAAAACAGTGAATGCTGAGGTGGCTCCTCCTACAGTTGAGGAGGAAGTGGCACCGGTTGCTAGTGAGACCAGGAGTTCTAGTCATCCAGCACCGGTAGCTAGTAATGCTGAGAGTGCTTTTGATGCAGTCCTGGCAAGGGACGACGCCTCTCCTCGCACCAAAAATCTCGCTTTTCGGAGGTGGTTGCGTGAAAGTATCACTGAGTGTTTGCGTGAGCAGCGTGGCAAGCATTAGCTATTAGTACTTATTTGTATTGGACTATTTTTATTGGGTTATTTTTGTTTTAGACTATTTGTATTGGACTACATATATGAATTAGAACTGTGTCAATCTCTGGATTATATTGGACTACGACACCACGGTAACATAGTTCCTACAGCCATTCGACTGGCGAGGCAGAAACTATGTATCCGTAGATAAAGTGGACTGTCCTCCGACCCTCATCCCTCGGCAATGATGATACGACAACCAACCGGAGAGGATACTCCGAGAGATCCATCTGGGTAGGACGTATACTCTGAGAGATCACCCTTACAGAAATGATATCAGTAGTGGGATCGAATGTTGGAGAAGATATTATCACAGTATACGTCCTCTCCTCCATGATGGCTCTAGACCCATCTGCTCGTCCCTGCTTCCATTCTTCTTATTTGACTCTCTCAGCCACGCATTATATATTGGTTTGGTTTATGCATATTTTTTCAGCTCCATTTGCATTAGTCCCTGCAGCCATTCGACTGGCGAGGCAGAAACTATGTAGCCGTAGATAAAGTTGCCTGTCCTCCGACCCTCATCCCTCGGCAATGATGATACGACAACCTATCACTATATCTTATATAGTAGTAGATGATGTCTTAGTATTACATTAGTGAGTTCATCTTGATTCTGTTACGTCCTTCAGATACTATATACGATAAGAACATAGATGATTCACACTAATGTATGCTAGAATGAATCTTGACTTGTGTTCTGAGCCATCCGTTCTGATCAAGTATCTTCCTTCTCCTCTCCTCCACCATGGCTCTGAACCAATCTGCTCCTCCCTACTTCCCTTCTTCTTATTTGACTCTCTCAGCCACATATGACATTCAGCTCAAGTGTAGAGTCGGGAGAGAAGAAGTGGGCAGGAAGATGAGGGGAAAGCAGCACAGCCTGCAGCATGACCCGAAGGAAGTACAGAGGTTTTCTTCAACAGCCGTAGGAGAAATAGTCCTCCTACGGCTGTTGAAGAAAATCTATGTACTTCCTCCGGGTCATGCCGCCGGCTGTGCTGCTTCCCCCTCATCTTCCTGCCCACTTCTTCTCCCCCGACTCTACACTTGAGCTGGATGTCATATGTGGCTGAGAGAGTTAAATAAGAAGAAGGGAAGTAGGGAGGAGCAGATTGGTTCAGAGCCATGGTGGAGGAGAGGAGAAGGAAGATGCTTGATCAGAACGGATGGCTCAGAACACAAGCCAAGATTTATTCTAGCATACATTAGTGTGAATCATCTATGTTCTTATCGTATATAGTATCTGAAGGACGTAACAGAATCAAGATGAACTCACTAATGTATGCTAGAATGAATCTTTGGTTGTGTTCTGAGCCATTCGTTCCGATACTTGGCAATTAAGTCATTCGACTGGGGAGGCAACAACTATATATAAGGCTACTTGCATGTTCTTCCAACTTTAAATTACAAGATTACTACATTTGGTTACATAAATCACTAACCTCATCGCGGCCAATGTTTACAGTCTTGGTCTCAAATGTCTTCGATTCTATGATCCCATGCTTTCGAAAATTAGACAACGCAGACTCCATGGAATAGAATGGCCTTACATGCAAACCGTCTGTGATTATGTATCCTTTCCCTCCTTTCACAAACACGCCATCCTTGTTGCCTCCATCTGCAACCCCCTCCCACGCAATATCCTCATCCATTGCCTTACCACAGGGACATCGAGCGCCAATAACCGAACTATACAGACGGTGAGCCTTGGTGTAGCACTCAAATGTGGGGCATCCGTAAATTTGTCGAGGTTTTAAATCATCGACTTTGAGTTTTAAACCCTCACGTAGCCTTTCTGCTTCACTTCTAGGGTCGAGCAGCATCTTCTTGCAAGCTTCGGTCTCCAGATACTTAGTGTCAAGATTCTGGACGCTTTCGTAGAGCATGTCAACGCATCCTAGCGTCAATTTCCTGTCGAGTAAATTGGCGCTAGGATGCGTTGACATGCTCTACGAAAGCGTCCAGAATCTTGACACTAAGTATCTGGAGACCGAAGCTTGCAAGAAGATGCTGCTCGACCCTAGAAGTGAAGCAGAAAGGCTACGTGAGGGTTTAAAACTCAATGTCGATGATTTAAAAACTCGACAAATTTACGGGTGCCCCACATTTGAGTGCTACACCAAGACCCACCGTGATGAGGTTAGTGATTTATTTAACCTAAGACATGGGATCATAGAATCGAAGACAGTTGAGACCAAGACTGTAAACATTATGTGAGTTCATGTAGAATGAATTTTGGGTTGTGTTCTGAGCTATTCGTTCCCATACTTGACAATTAAGCATGTGAAATAGAACTGATTATGTTTAGTTTGGCTTACGATACAGATTTTCACATCCAAATTGAAATTCAAGTACAATTGTTACTAAACCTTCCACGATACTAATTCGAAATAGTCTATACTAATCCAGCACGT
This sequence comes from Iris pallida, assembly GCA_029216955.1. NCBI lineage: Eukaryota > Viridiplantae > Streptophyta > Magnoliopsida > Asparagales > Iridaceae > Iris > Iris pallida. Next base: position 11,407,393 of record JANAVB010035620.1, on the reverse strand, counting down.
CCTTATAGTTCTCCTACGTATGTTGAAGAAAACCTCTGTACTTTCTCCGGTTGGGTTGTCTTCTGAGCCATCCGTTCTCACACTTAAAATACAGGGATTGGATTCTGTATTTCGTATTTTCGGCGAACCCAGGGATTGGATTCTGTATTTTGTTTTTTGGTTTCTGTATTTTGTTTCCAGCTCCATTTGCATTAATCTACGGTACGACATGGTGATCAGGACATATATAGTCCCTGCAGCCATTCGACTGGCGAGGCAGAAACTATGTAGCCGTAGATAAGTTGACTGTCCTCCAACCCTCATCCCTCGGCAATGATAATACGACAACCAACCGGAGAGGATACTCCGAGAGATCCATCTGGGTAGGACGTATACTCTGAGAGATCATCCTTACAGAAATGATATCAGTAGTGGTATCGAATGTTGGAGAAGATATTATCACAGTATACGTCCTCTCCTCCACGATGGCTCTAGACCCATCTGCTCGTCCCTGCTTCCATTCTTCTTATTTGACTCTTTCAGCCACACATGATATCCAGCTCAAGTGTAGAGTAGGCGGAAAAGAAGGGAACAGGAATAGGAGGGGGAAGCAGCACACCGGCGGCATGACTCGGAGGAAGTACAGAGGTTTTCTTCAACATACGTAGGAGAACTATAAGGATATATCTTTTCACAATATATCATCTTGTCAAAGACCCTTAATGTGACAACCATGTTACCGCGGTGTCGGAAGACTAACATGTCATAATTTTCTAAGCCGTGTGTTTTGACATAATCATCCCAACTCTTTCCTCCTGTGTCGTAATCTCGCATTATTACATAGAACTGAAATCCGGTTGGGAGGATTATGTCAAAACACACGGCTTATAAAATTATGACATGTTAGTCTTCCGACACCGCGGTAACATGGTTGTCACATTTAGGGTCTTTGACAAGGTGATATGTTGTGTTTACATATATCCTTATAGTTCTCCTACGTATGTTGAAGAAAACCTCTGTACTTCCTCCGGGTCATGCCGCCGGTGTGCTGCTTCCCCCTCCTATTCCTGTCTCCTTCTTTTCCGCCTACTCTACACTTGAGCTGGATATCATGTGTGGCTGAGAGAGTCAAACAAGAAGAATGGAAGTAGGGACGAGCAGATGGGTCTAGAGCCATCGTGGAGGAGAGGACGTATACTGTGATAATATCTTCTCCAACATTCGATACCACTACTGATATCATTTCTGTAAGGGTGATCTCTCAGAGTATACGTCCTACTCAGATGTATCTCTTGGAGTATCCTCTCCGGTTTGGTTGTCTTCTGAGCCATCCGTTCTCACACTTAAAATACAGGGATTGGATTCTGTGTTTTGTATTTTCGGCGAACCCAGGGATTGGATTCTGTATTTTGTTTTTTGGTTTCTGTATTTTGTTTCCAGCTCCATTTGCATTAATCTACGGTACGACATGATGATCAGGACATATATAGTCCCTGCAGCCATTCGACTGGCGAGGCAGAAACTATGTAGCCGTAGATAAGTTGACTGTCCTCCGACCCTCATCCCTCGGCAATGATGATACGACAACCTATCACTATATCTTATATAGTAGTAGATGATGTCTTAGTATTACATTATGTGAGTTCATCTTGATTCTGTTATGTTCTTCAAATACTATATACGATAAGATCATATACTACACCATATGTACAGAACATAGATGATTCACACTAATGTATGCTAGAATGAATTTTGGGTTGTGTATTCTGAGCCATCCGTTCTCACACTTGAAGATAAATTTTCAGTATAACGACGGATATTAGGTTACTCTTCAGTATAATTGATGTCTTTTCTTGGATAATTGGTGTGCATTAAATTCGTATGTGCATATTTCGTCTATGTGATTTTTGGATATATACCTACGCTAGGTTATAAGCGATGATCTGATATACAAAGGAGGTACTGCCAAAATTTTTATAGACATTTGGATACATTGTATGTTCGGATATTTTTTTTATGTTTGGATAATTTAATGTTGGATATTGGATATATTGTGTTGGTAATATTTTGTTGGATATTGGATACGTTGGATATTGGTGTCGGATATGGATATTTTGCATATGGATATATGGTGTTGGATATTGGATACGTTGGATATTCGTGTTGGATATGGATATATGGTGTTGTATATGGATATTTTGCATGTTTGATATTGTGTTGGATGTGTTGTACAAACAGGAAAGAGTCTGTTTGCAGTATTTTTTTTTCAAAAATTAGAAGTTAGCGACGGACTGGCGACTACTAAGCGACGGATAGTCCGTCGCTATCTGGAAAAATTGAGTTTAGCGACGAAGTGGCGACGGAAAAAACCGTCGCTACCTGGAGCATTTCAATAAAGCGACGGATTGGCGACGTAATATCCGTCGCTATCTGTAGAATTTTACATTGAGCGACGGTTTAGCGACGGAATGTCCGTCAACCTAGTTCTGTTTGATGTCCATAAATTTTGCTGTTAGCGACGGAAGTTTTGTCGCTAATACGCTTTTACCGACAAATCTACGACGGATTAGCGATGGATATTGCGTATCAGAAAATCACTGATACGGTTTTGCCGACTCTTTAGCGACGGAGTATTCCGTCGCTAAACCTATATCCTGATACATGTTTTGACGAAAGCTAGTCGGTAATCCGTCGCTATATATATTTAAATGAGCCGGCGGTATTTCGTCGCTAAGTCGTCGCTGAACGACGGAGTAGCGACGAATATGTTTTAGCGACGAGGTTATTCCCGACGGATGTTTTACCAAAATATCCGTCGGTAATCCGTCGGTATTTATTTTTGGCGACGAAATACCGACGGATAAGGCCGTCGGTAAATCCATGTATTTTGGTAGTGTCTTCTTACTCAAACTTCAAGGGAGCTCACCTCTTCTGAGCCATTTGTTATCGATCTTAATCGAAACAAAGCTTCTTCTTCTTCTCCCCCTTTAGTCATTGACTTGGCTAAAATCTCTAAGGCTCAGCCTTCTCCCAATATAAATACTGCTGCTTTTACATTTAATGAAAAGTCTCCACCTTTGCAGTATGCTGATGTGTGTAATTATGTTCATAGTTATTTACATCTGTTAGATGACTTGAACACAATAACCATAGAAGTTGTACAGACTGTTCATACAGATGTATCCCTAGAACCTGTACAATTTTCATACTTTCTAGTTCCCAGCAGAAAGCCAGGAGACATTCCAATATTCTTCTATAAAGGGCCTCAAAATCCTTCTGATTTAGAAGATGAAGACAAAAATGATGGTACTGGAAGATTACAACTACGTCATTATAGTCAGCAATCTAGGGACATCATCAAAAATATGGGCTATGACTTCAGGACTGGCCTCAATAGTGGAAAGGGAAGAAAAATGCCTGTCCGGATTCCTCCTTTGAAATATGGAAGGACGAAATGCGGATTGGGCTATATAGCTCATACTCCTTTTATCAATATTATCCATGAAGATCCCGAGTCTGACAAAGATAAGAGATCTGATTCTTCTAGTACCACTTCTTGGGATTCCGATACGAGTATCGGTGACTTCTACTGCAATATTTTGTCTTCCAACATGGTTTCCATTGACCATTCTGAAGAAAGTGATGAAGACAAAGAAGAGTTTGAAATCTCACCTGAATCAGAACAGTGGGCCCAAAGATTAGATAATCAATGGGAGTTTCGTTTCGATTCGAGCAAAAAGAACCTCCGACTGAAGATAAACTTATTCAAATAGATGTTGGTGAAGAGGGATCTCCCAAACCAATATTCATCAGTGAAAGTCTTTCAGAAACTGATAAGAAAGACATGATCAAACTCATTCGTGATTACATCGATGTCTTTGCTTGGAGTTATGAAGATATGCCAGGGCTTGATCCTCAAATTGCAACTCACAAGCTCAATATCTTGCCGAATGCTAAATCGGTCAAACAACAACAGCGACAATTTCGTCCAGACATCATGGATGCAATTGAAGCTGAAGTCAATAAACTCATTACCTCTGGGTTTATTAGAGAGGAACAACATCCCGATTGGATGGCTAATATTGTTCCTGTTCTTAAAAAGACTGGCAAGATCAGAGTATGCATAGACTTCCGCGATCTCAATACGGCATGTCCTAAAGGCGAATTCCCTCTACCAATCACTGATGTCATGGTTGATAATACCTGTGGATTTGAACGAATGTCATTCATGGACGGGTATTCTGGGTACAATCAGATCAAAATGTTTCCAGAGGACGAGAAGCACACTTCTTTCAGAATGCCGATTGGTACATACTGTTATACAGTTATGCCATTCGGTCTCAAGAATGCAGGAGCAACTTATCAACAAGCTATGAGCACTATATTCCGTGAACATTTGCGGAAAACAGTCGAATGCTATGTTGATGATATTGCAGTCAAAAGTCGACAAAAGGAGGATCATATCCAAGATTTGAAGACTATATTTGATCTAATGCGTAAGCATCAATTAAAGATGAACCCTACTAAGTCCTTCTTAGGCGTCTCTAGTGGTAAATTTCTCGGCTTCGTCATTACCTCTAAAGGTATACACGTGGATCCCGAGAAGATCAAAGCCATCCAAAAGATGCGTCCTCCACGCACCTTAAAAGAGCTACGAGGATTTTAAGGAAGAATCGCTTATATCAGGAGATTCATCTCTAATTTATCAGGACGCTGCAGACCATTCAACAAACTTATGAAGAAAGGTGTCTCTTTTATCTGGAATGATGAATGTCAGAAAGCATTCGATGATATAAAATAATATCTAATGAGCCCTCTAATATTGGTACCTCCCGTCGCAGGAATACCGTTCCTCCTCTATACTCGTGCAATGAGTCATTCATTGGGTGCATTACTCGCTCAAAAGAATCAAAATGGCCATGAACAAGCCATTTATTATCTCAGCCGCACTATGACCGGAGCTGAACCTCGATATTCACCGGTTGAAAAAGAATGTCTAGCCTTGATGTTTGTTGTCCAAAAGATACGTCATTATATCATTGGCCAGACTATTCATGTCATCTCCAGGATCAATCCTATACGGATCATGATGAAGAAATCCAGTGTTTTGAATTCTCGATTGGCTAACTGGGGAATCCTACTTGCTCAGTATGACATGCACTATATTCCTCAAAAATCAGTCAAAGGACAAGCTTTAGCTAATTTTCTGGCTGCTCACTCAATTCCAGAAAATTCAAAACTCTATGATGAAATCCCAGATGAAGTCCTAGATTCAAATCAAATTGCTGAAGAAGATCCTACTTGGCGTTTATTCTTTGATGGAGAATCAAGAATTGGTCCTAATGGTGATATTGTCGCTGGAGTTGGAATCGTTCTTGTATCGCCAGAAGGTCTTGCCATCCAAAGAGCTTATTCTCTCGATCAGCCGTGTTCAAACAATGTAGCTGAGTACAATGCATTACTCATTGGTCTTCAACTCGCTAAACATCTGAATATTCAACATTTGGAGGCGTACGGAGACTCTAAACTCATTGTCAATCAGATCAGGGGTACTTATGAAGTTCGCCATCAAGATCTGGTTCCTTATCATAAAACAGCTATATCTATGGCTTCTTTGTTTGAAGAATTCTTCATTGAACATGTTAGGCGAGCATGTAACACAGAAGCTGATGCCCTTGCTAATCTTGTAGCAGTGCTGGCTATTCCAATCAGACGGCAACAAATGATCGTTGTTCGTAATCGAGAATTATTTCATCTTGAAAATAACTTGACTCTAGGACTTCCAGTTGACATTGAAGAATCAACATCTCATGACGTCAACACAACAAGAGGATTTGGATTCAGTCATAAATCGATGTCATCTTCATCCGATTCCAGCATGGAATTCATCTTCAGTAACTTGACTGAGAATCAGAATACGGATAAAGATTGGAGATTTCCTTTCTTAGATCTCGTATTATATGATATTCTTCTGGATGATCCGAGTGAGGCAGCATCTATCAGACGACGATCACTCAGATTCTACTACAATCATACAACAAAGACCTTATATTGTCGAGCTTATGATGGTTTACTCCTTCGATGTGTTGCCGGTGACGAGGCTCAACAAATCATTCGCGAAGCACATGATAGAATTTGTGGAGCACATCAGCCAGGACCAAAACTTCAAGACCGTATTCGACGTATGGGTTATTATTGGCCCACCATGGTATCTGATGCCATCGAATATGCAAAGAAGTGTAAAGCTTGTCAAATCCATGCAGATTTTATTCATCAACCCTCGGAATTTCTACATCCGACGGCAGCATCATGGCCCTTCGAAGCTTGGGGCATGGACATTGTCGGCCCGATCAATCCACCGTCATCTAAAGGTCATCGGTTCATTCTCGCAATAACCGATTACTTCTCCAAATGGGCCGAAGCTATTCCTTTATCTGAAGTTAAGACGTCTAATGTCATCAGCTTTATTAAGCACCACGTCATCTACAGATTTGGTGTTCCTCGACGCATTATTCATGATAACGGACCACAGTTCGTCAGCCAGAAATTTACTCGATTCTGTGACGATCACCGGATCAATAATGTGGCTTCTACCGCATATAATCCAGCAGCTAACGGATTAGCAGAAGCTTTCAACAAGACTATCATCAAACTCCTAAAGAAGTTTGTCTCCACTAACAAACGTAATTGGAGTGACAAGCTCGGAGAATGTTTGTGGGCTTATCGCACTACAGTTCGTAATGCTACCAAATGTACACCTTTCTCTCTAGTGTATGGTTGCGAAGCTGTTCTTCCATTAGAGATTCAAATTCCTTCTTTAAGGATAGCAATCGCTAATAAACTCACTGCTGAAAATAACGATCGTCTTCGACTTCAGGAATTAGAAGCTCTGGATGAAAAGCGATTATCTGCTCAACAGAATATTGAATTCTATCAAGCTAGAATTTTAAGAGCTTTTAATAAAAAAGTTAGAGTTCGATCATATCAAAAAGGAGAACTTGTTCTAACAGTCAGACGTCCTATGACTATGACTCATATGAGTAAGGGCAAATTTGACGCAAAGTGGGAAGGTCCCTATATTGTGAGCAAAGTTTTCTCAAATGGAGCTTATCAACTCTCATAATTGGATGGTCGAAAAGTTTTGATGCCTATTAATGGCAAATTCCTTAAAAAGTACTATGTATAAATGTAAATACTTGTAATCATCAGACAAATTCATTTTCATGAATGATGATACATGATATTAAGGAAGATCACTATCATCCTTCTCTACTTATGGACGTGGGCCACTACCGTCCTTCTCGAAGATGTGATCAGCAAAAGAGCCGAGAACCTCCTTGCTAGAACCCACGAGGAATTTGCAAGCGGCCATCTTCATGGCTTCCTCTTCTTCAGTCCTTCCTGTTTCGAGCAGGAAATCCAGAATGTCCCTTGGTGGCTTGGATGCAGACGAACCTTTGCCTGCTTTCGTCTTCTTCGTTTTGACTGGACCAGCAGGGCGTTCTTCAGTGCCTTTCTGAACCTTTGAGGCTATCTCAATCTTCTTGGATGCTTCTCCAGATGACATTTTTATGTTGAGGAGTAGAAGTATTCGTTCTTGCCAGATTTCTGCTATATTTATAGGCAGAAGTTCCTCATTCATCCGACGTTTCATATATTCATTAATGCTTAACGGTTCATCCATTCATTTCTCACATTCATCAGACGGTTCGCCTGTTCATTAATACTTGACGGTTTATCCGTTCATTTATTACATTCACTCGACAGTTCATCTGTTCATCATTTCCTAACGGTTCATCCGTTCATAATCTTCTATCAATTTATTAAGTGGGGATTCGTTATTTATCATGTTTTCATAACCTCTGAATCAATTCCGAATCTACTTACTCATTTGTCATGTTTTGACCTCTGCATAGAAATCAATCTATTTTCTTTTGAGTTCCTATATATTATTACGTCCATAATACCTCTGATAATATCATATACTCTAAAACAGAAAAGATGATTTTATTATCTATCATGTCCACAATTCATCCACAAATACAAATCTTTGAGCATAGAAGAATTGTCATTTCCATTCTCATTTCACTATAAAAAGTCTATTACATTTTCTTAGACTTTTTTACAAATCATAATGGAAATCTATTACAAATCTTGGATTTTTATTCTATGTACAACTGAGATCTATTTCTTCTTGGATCTTCTCTGGCAATCTCGTTGTTTGTGGTAATTCCTGGGTGTCCAGCAGGAATCAAACTCTGGTCTTATCTCTCAGACGAGAGGAGAACCACAGAGTAGGGCAACACGAAAACGTGTTGCTGCCAATACAACTGATGGATTAGGAGCGACCTTTCAGAGGAGACAGGAATGTATCCAACCTTGGGATACAATTCCTAGTTCTTCCGTGAAAGGAACTCTACTACCCGATTTCTCGGTAGTAGAGTTGACTCCACCATCCAACTCTCGTGTATAAAGGCTCTTCCTACCATCTAAGGAAGACCCTTCTATCCCACGAAGAGTTCTGAGTTGTCTGATTTACGCGTCAAAAGCGTATGAGCTCCCTGATGTAGATGTCAGCAGAATATTCTCCACAGCATCCACATCCCCAATGCCAGTTCTGAAGAAAGTTTTCAGCCAAGTTTCTGCAGAAAACAGCAAGGAAAAAGAGAATTAATCAACAGAAATGTCATTTGACACGCACTGACTGGTCAAGCGTGCATTGTTCAATCAGAAACAGAAAGCCTATCTTCAACATCAAAAATAGTACTATACTGGACTTACCTTCAAGTTTGGTGCTAAGGATTGGCAAACTCATGTTTGATACAGTATGCAGAAATCGAACATTAGAAGGCATTACTTTCCTGTTTGAGAATGAAATCTCTCAAAAATTTCGTTCTCAAGAAGAAGAAGAATGAGAGATGAGTATCTTTGAAACTCAGCTGCCTATTTAAAGGACAAAGTATAAGTCTATTCTTGGAAAAGATCTGCGTAAATAGCGCTCGTAAACCATGGAATGAATGACACGTGTGCTTTGGAAGACAACGCAACATTGGAAACAGTCAAAGAGTGCTAATTAACATTCTTCATTAATGTACGCAGATCAAACACAAAAGTTGTACTTCATTTCTTAAGTCAGGCACTGATGGCCTTACAAAAGACAAAACAAAAAGTGCAACAAAAGCATAAAAGTCACGCTCTATTTCCCAGAGCGACTGAGCTTGGTGCCTAGTTCTTCTACGCTCCTAACTCCCAGACAGTGCAACAGAGCTTTAAACATTTCACGCTGCTCTATGAGGCTGCGCCCATCAGAAGAGGACGAGCCATCCAAGCCAAAATAGCTCAAGAAATTCTTGGCTAGTTACAAGGGATCATCTTTGAGCTCGAAGACAAGGGGCTCTGGCTCTTCACCCCCAAAAGTGGGGTCACCATGAGAACAAAAGCCCAACTTGCGTGCTTCTTCCTCAGCTTTCTCCTTTGGTGTCATATTGACGTAAGATGAAGGTTAAAAATAAAACTTCTTCCTGTTTATATAACTGAGTTTTGTCGGCGGTTCATATTCCACCATAAATTGGATACAATCAGTCTCGGAGAACGAAGAGTCATTATGACATTTAATAAGTTCATTTGGATGTTTTCAAAGAACTTCGAAGTCTTTTCGACTTCCGAAAATTTTTGAAGTCATCTCAGCGTGACTAAATCCATTTTATCATCTCTATTTCAAAGTATTTCGAAATAATTTATCATTTTTCGAAAACTTTGAAGGGGATTTTGTAGGCCTCAAAAATGAAAGTCACGCTGAGTTGATCAAGACAGAGTCAAAAGTCACGCTCAGTTGATCCAGACAATATAAACAAATCACGCTGGGAGACAGCTCATCATTTGCCAAAGAGTAATTATGACTGACAATACGACAGTCGAAGAATATCTCTTCGTATGCCACGTATACACAGAATTCGAGAGATCATCGCCGTCTATCGCGTGATTTTCGAAATCTTCTTCAGCAAGACTCAGCCTTCGTCGAGTTGGCGTACCAAAAGGGTTTCTTGTCATTTAATGCGACTGACAAAGCAATCACTGTCAGAGATTTTGTGTCAGTCGAGACACGCCGAATCAAGACAGCTGGCAGTTCTATCTCAAGTCTGCGTATATTTGTGATCTTCATCTCAAGTTTGCGTGGATTCTGAAGTTTTCTTCCTCAAGTTTGCACGGATTTTGAAGTTCTTTGCCTCGAAGTCTACGTGGATCCTGAAGCTTCCTGCCCCAAGTTTGCGTGGATTTTGAAGCTTTCTACACCGAGTTCGCGTGGATTTCGTCTTCAACAAGTCTGCGTAGATTTCATCAAATTGGAGTACGTGGCAGCCATGCCACTGATCTCTTGCCTGCGTGTCCTGTAACTTGCACACGACTCATGCATGATTGTCATGTGTCCAACAGTTACAGGCCACGTCCAGTAACTGCTCACAGCCTTGTGTATGTTAAATCCTGCGTGATTTTTAACTAGGCATAGGCTGTGAAGACAGTTATCTTTTCAGTTATTATTTTTGACTCTATAAATAGAGTTCTTTTTCTCATTCATTGTACAGATACACTGATATCTACTGTCAAAATTTTGAGAGCTTTTCTTCTTCGCATAGTCCAAGGGATAAAGCGATCGTCTTCTAGATCGGATTCCTACAGTTGTAATTTTCCCAGAAACACAACAAATAAAGAGAATTTCTTTATGGAAAACAGCGGCTTCAAAGGTAATCGTCGCCCAGTGTCGTAGTTTAATCCTGGCGTCATCTCCAGATCATACCCCTGTTTCTGCATGAAATATTTGGATTGAGGGCTATAGAGATACAGAGGTAGTCTTCCGGCATCTGACCCGAGGTCGGTTTCCTTTGTGGTGAAGGGATGCGGGTTGTTCGTCCGGCCGAAGATGATTGGATGGTCCCCTCCCTCGATTATTCGGTAAGCATCTTCTACTGGAGTAAGCTGGATCGCGGTGTACACATTTGTCACTTGTGTGTGCAGGTGAGTTCCTATACCGTGTTCCATAGCATATATTGTACATAGCTTATTGAGCTCGGTGTAGTTCAAAGATAACCCTTTATTGATGAAGTAAGGTATCTTTTCTAAGGGGATTACATCATCAGCGGAGGGAACATCAGTGTGGGCAGCCACATACTTGGCTAACTCCGGTTCCTCTTCGGCTACCCCCTGTGTAAATGAAGACTGAGAGGACAACCTGGGAAGCTTGATTGTCAGTGGTTCAGTTGATGGAGTTGAGCGTGGAGTTGTTGGCCGACTAGCGACCCCCAGTTTGGTACTCGAGGTGGAGCGAGGAGTGGCCGGTTCGCTAGAAGTGTCAGACCTTGCATCGGGGTGACGACCCTTCTTGGGAAGGCGTATCGTCAGTGGCCTATCGGAGGGATTAAGCTTCTCCGTTTGGGGTTGACCGACTCTCGGCAGTCTGATTGTCAGTGGCCCCATTGTGGGTCTCGGCACTTGGCCGGACCTTGGCAGCCGGATTATCATCTGCTCCTCCTGCGCCGAGAGGCTGATCGCGTCCTTCCGCAGAGTGGCAGTAAGGGGTACGGACCTGCCCGGTTTGCGAGCTTGGAGGTGGATCGTCAGAGGTTCTTCTGATCCTGTAGCTGTCTCGGTATGAGCTTGTACGTCTCCTTCATCAAGGTGCCTCTTTGACTTTTCGTATAGGCAGGAGTCTGAGTAGTAGGATTCGACCCCTTTGAAGGGATCGATATCAGCAAATTCTGTCTTTATGAAGCCGTGTTTGTCGACATATTTGAAGCACTGGTGTAGCGTAGAAGGCACGATCATATAATCGTGTATCAATGGGCGCCCCAAGAGGATGTTGTAAGAAATGTCTGCATCTATGACGTAGCAGGTGACTTCGGATTGGAGATCGCCAATCTGACACTTCAGATGAATCTTTCCAATAGGGTAGCTCCTGCCCGAATTGAAACCGTTGATGGCGGTGCTTGTAGGTGTCAGGCGATACATTGGGATGTGGAGATGATGTAGCAAACCCTTCGGGATGATGCTTATAGAAGATCCAGGATCAATATGCATCCGATCCACCTTCACGTCGCCGATGTATCCCGTGTAGTATAGCGGGCGATCATGTAGGTTGGTTTTGATGAGCATGTCCTGCGGAGTGAAGACGATGTTGGGCATTGCTCCCGTACAGGCACTGTCCTGGAGATCCACAGGTGAGTCCTCCCCGGTGAGGTTGGATTGAGCCAGATAGGCATCGGCATTTTGGAGTGCTTCGCTCAATGCAATACGAACGTCCTTGAAGAGCCTTAGGAGTTCGTACAGTGATAATTTGGCCGGAGTGTTAGCCAATTGTGCTAAGATGTCAAAGTTGTAGGGCCTCTCTAGCCCTTGGGCTGCATCTTTTCGGAGAGATTTGTCGAAGCGAGTCTCCTTCGGCCTAGGCTTGTCGGTCGTCCAAGGCTGAGCCGGTCCCAGAGCATCAGTTGTATTGGGTTAATGATTTTCGGCTGGGTTGTCAACCACAGGTTGGGATTGCGCTCCGGACTGCGTGACGACGACTGTAGCTTCCTCGTTGTCTGCTGAGATTGTGTGGCAGGTCCTAACTTTTCCACTTTTCTTCTTGCCGGTGGAAGACGGTGTGGGCCGAGTCACTTCTGACACCAAGTCTGGATGGATCCACATGACCTCCCCTCGAGATGTGGTGAGGGGTACTAGACCGGCAGTCCGATCTCGGGGAGGTGGAAGATTGGTAATCTCCATTGTTGCCAGAGGGACGGGGATCACCCCGTCTTGAGTCTCCGTCGGAGGGAAGCTGTCGAATTGTGCGGACACCATATTGGCTGCCACAGTTACTTCTTCGAAATCGATGGCCAGAGCGTTCAAATCGATGAGGCTTTGGATATACCGTTTCAGTTGGTAGCAGTCGTGTGTAGCGTGGTGTACATAACGGTAGTAGTGGCAGAATTTTGGGTTCTCTAGATCAGCCGGCCGAGGCTCCCGTCTTGGTGGAGGGAGCTGAATTCTATCTTCTTGTATGAGCATGTCCAAGATAGGCTTGACGTGGCCGTCTTCGAAGGAGTAATCGATTTGCAGCCATTGTTTGTCTACGGGCTTCGGCTCAGGTTTTTGTGTTGTATCGGCCACCATAGCCTGCTTTTCCTTGTTGTCTCGATTGTTGGAGGGATTACCCCCATTATCGTTGTTGGGACGCTTGCCCTTGTTCTCTCCTTCCGAGATGTGCAATTCCAGTTGGCGAGCCTTCTTTAGTCGTTCTTCGGTGCTTGTGGCGCTGATAATGAATGCCTTCCAATCTTTGAATTGACTTTCGCCCATCCAGAGACTGATCGTAGGAAGCAGTCTCTTTTGGCAGATCTCAATCAAAGAGGAATCTGGATTTCCGGAGGGCAGCTTTATGGCGGTCTGGCGGAACCGCTCGATGTAGTTCCTTGTCAGCTCCTTCTCCCCTTGGACGACGTCCATGAGAGTGGACATAGTGACGTCCTGTCCTACTTCGTAGAATCGCTCCAAGAACAGGCGCTTGAAGCCGGTGAAGGAGTGGATGCAGTTGTCCGGTAGATTGCGGTACCAATCGAAGGCGACCCCTTCTAGTGCCCCAATGAATAACCATGTGAGGAGAGCATCATCATGGGGCAGATGGCCGGTGGTGACCTCGAAGTAAGTGATGTACCGACTTGCTGAGGTTTTGCCATCATACGGGTTGATATTGAACGGTTTATATCTTGGTAGGAATGGAACATCCCTCCATTCAGCAGGATATGGTTACCGTATTCTGAGATCTTGAGCATTTTCTCGGGCATGGAACATGGCTCGGAGCTCCTGGACCTCTCTCCTTACTTCTCGGGTCTCATCTGTCGCGGTGGGGGCTGTTATTTCGGAAGGATTATTGCCCGGGTTTGGTGCCGCTGAGTTCGAATCTACATTGACCGCGGGGCCCGTGCTTGTTTGACCAGGAGTTCCTCCTTGTAGAGTGGACAGGGCCGCTTTAATCTCGTCTACAGACTTGACCAAAGCAAGTAATATGGCTTCGAGATTGTCGATGCGCTGACGATCATTGGAACCACCTTGATTGCTGTCCGTCATAAAAACCGTCCTTATATGAGGAGGGATGGAAGGAACGGTGGAGGATGTGCCCTCCGAGTCGTACCCATGCACCGAGAAGTCATCGGGATAGGTGGGAATGTTCTCTTCGGGCTCGGACTCGGAGGGAACGGTACCCCCAGCTTCAGGGCTTGCTTCGTCTTGAGAATCATGGATGTCCTCGGGGACATCGGTGCCTGTCGTACCTGAAGGGAGAGTCGTTTCCTCGGGCTCGGCTCCTTGAAATATCGGATTGTTGCGGATATTCGGAGGAGTGCTACCCCCAACCCCCAGCGATGTGGATGATGAATTTTCTACTGCAGCAGATTTCGTCTTTGAACGGGTGTGTTGGAATACTCCGGTGGAAGACAGCCGTTTAGACGACGATTTCTTAGCTGTAGTGGATGATATCTTGGGACTGGAGATGCTTGTCTTTTTCCCCCTCCTTTCGGCGGGGACCTTCTGAGCGGAATTGCAGGAGACAATAGGAGGTGCCTCATCTTCTGAGCTCGGATGCTGTAGTCTTTGGAAGACGGACGACCGATCTTCCGTTACTGCCGTATTGTTGAAACAGCAGTTGACAATAATTTGGGTGTAGCGATGTCCAAGCGAGGCTTCTTTGCATGCCGATACTCCTTCTCTTTTCTTGCGTTTGTAGAGGATCGCCTCCCGCAGGTCAGAGGAACCACTCTGTCCGTTTGCCGCCGGGGGCTGGACTCGAGCGGTTGTATACAACTTTCCATTCGAGGCTCGTGTGATAGTCAACGGGACGCCCCGATAGTCAGAGGTTGGGACAGCTGACTGGGCCCGATGAGCCCGCGCTGCCCTAGACTTCTTCCTTTTAGCACCTGCGGGTGCGTAATAGGAGGAGTCCAAGTTGAATACCACAGAGCCTGGCTTATCATCCAGAGAAGCATCAGGGTCAGGACCGCATGAGAGACGGTCGAAGACTGATCGAGAGAAGCGTGAAACGGATGCTATGCGGCTAGAGTTGGGTACCGTGCAGACTGTCTGCATGCGGTTGTTTTCTGCCGTCGGATGAATTATTTTTATGCGGCTAGGAGTCACGACCGTACAGGCTGGCCGCATGCGGTTGGCAACTGTGGCCGCATGGGTTTTCTGTAAGCGATTGACTCCCATAGCCGTACGAGTTTCATCCGTGTGGTTGGCAACTGTAGCCGCATAAGCTATGCGGTCGACAGATATAGCCGCATGAGTTTTCTTTATGCGGTTGGAGCGTGTAGCCGCATAAACTTTCTCCCTGCGGCTAATATCCTTATGCGGCTCAGATCTCATAGAGTTTCTCTTTGCCCCTGCAAGTCCAGCATCATAGTATTTTCTTCTGCCGGACTTGGGGACAGCAGAGTTGTCTACGATCTGAAGTGGGGCCGCAGAGGAATCTTGCTCGCCGTCTTGAACAACAGAGGGTGTCTCCGTAAGAGCTTCAGTAGGAACGAAGGATCGGGGTCTCCACTCCTTACGGGCCTTCTTTGTGCGAGCTCGCTTCTGGACCGGGCCAGTGCTCTTGTCGGAGAGCATTTCTTCGAACGCCTGTTGGTCGAACCGGGCGACCATCTTTTGTTGCGTGGAGCCAAGCTTGGCTGCATCCGATTGCATCACCAACTCCTCAGCCGTGGAGAAGTTAGTCTCCAGCAGAGTCGCCATCGTGTTTGTCATGAAATATAAAAGAACAGAACAATTATCGGAGGACCGGACTTTTACTTCACGTTACAAACTCGCTTGTACAAAGAAAGCCTAGGGACGAAAACCTAGGTATAGCAGTCTAAGTACAATTGTTTATTTTAGATTCTGGGGGGTGACGATAGAGGCTCGGGAAGGCGACGGCAGCCCTGTCTTACTCCTTGGACGATCGGTATGCAGCCTTGGCTCCTTGTGAAAAGATGGTTGGCGTTGATGAAGAAATGCTCTTCTTGCTCCTCTGTTGCTCTTCTGGCTTCTCTCTCTCTGTGTATTCTTTCTCTGACTATGGGAGGGAAGTCTCTCTGTATATACGTATTTCTCTCTGATATTGTATATATGTTGCAAGGGAATGGCACCCTGTTATTTATAATAGTGGGATGTCATCATTAGGGTTGCCAATGATTACATCTTGGAGATGGCGGCGGCCTAGGGATTGGTCAATCCAGGCCGTTCGTTTATGATTGTGACGAATCCGAGCCATTAGGTGTAGATTACACCAAATCCCATTAGCAATTAATGCTGATTGGAATAAATCTTCCTTATAATGATTTCTGATATCTGCGAATAAATTAGATCTATTCTTCTGCCACGTGTCCCAGATTATTGGGATTTGACCCAATCTTTAATGGCAGCAAATTTGAGGAATTAATCGGTTTAGGACACGTGTCCTAGGAGCTGCTGGGGGGATCTGGACCGCATGACTCCCTGAGCCGCATGAGTTTTCTGAGCCGCATATGATTAAGCCCACGTGTCAGGGCTGCCTGGGCAGTGGCCCTCGCTTGAGCCCTCGAACTACAGGGAAGTAATCCTTGTGGGCCGCATAAGTACATATCCGCCCGAGCCGCATGGACATGATCCTCTCAAACCGTATGAGAAGTCCTCGCTCGAACCGCATGAGGCTTTCTTGGCCTGAGCCGTATAGGACAGATTCCTTCTGAACTGCATGAGAAGTTCTTTGCTCGAGCTGCATGAGGCTTTCTTGGCCTGAGCTGCATAGGACAGATTCCTTCTGAACCGCATGAGAAGTTCTTTGCTCGAGCCGCATGAGGCTTTCTTGGCCTGAGCCGCATAGGACAGATTCCCTCTGAACCGTATGAGAAGTGAGCCGCATACGAACGCCCACGTGGCAAAGCCACGTGACATTTTTATGGCTCTTGGGGGATTTGTTGTCAGAGATCTCTTTTCTCTTCCCCAGAGATTCATCATTATGACAGAGTCATAATTACCTGCTTTGTGTCAGGGCTGTCAACTTTTCAGAGGGGTCAGCCGTCAAAGCAATTAATGCAACATGGGTCGAAGGGGAGCACTGTCAGGCCACGTATCTTCTGAGCCGCATGGAATGCCTCGGGCCGCATAGCTCCTTAAGCCGCATGACTCCCTGAGCCGCATGAGGTTTCTGATCCGCATGGATCTTTCCTGGTCGCATGAGTTATTTTCTTTAGTATTTTCCATGCTTCTACAGAATCCACTATTGGAAAAACCGTAAATTTTCTCACGAAGTCCTTGCAACTTCTACAACGCGAGCTTTGATACGAAGAACTCGTCCAACTTCAAATGTGAAGAGGTATTCTTCAATCAAGCCTTCTGATTACAATCTCTCAGAAACTTCTAAACCGTACCACACTGGCAAATCGACTAGAGGATTGTAATTGGCTTGGAATCTGAAATTGAAAGCTCTAGAAAACTCTTTGAAAGACTGAAAGCTTTAGATAGAGAGAAGATTGAAAGTGAATGAGTGAGTTCAAATTATCGAAATCCTTCTCTATTTATAGGAATTTCAAAGACAGACTTTTGACAGAATTCGGGCAGAACTCTATGAGCAAATCTCGATCAAATCTGCAACTGCAGGAGGACCAAGTTCCAAGGATTCAGAATCACAACGGCCACTAACCGAACTCTGGCCGAACTCTGGCCGAACTCGGTCCGAGTTCTGTCAGGGTTTAGTCAGGGTTTAGTTAGGGTTTTGAAAAAGCTTTTTGGTGATTTTTGAAAACCTTTTTGTAAACCTTTTTGAGAGGTTATTTTAAAAAAAAATTTGAACTCATTTAAGGGTAGCCTATTTGCTAGTACGACTCGGTGTACAACATATTCCTAGACTCAAATAAAATCAAAATACATTGCATAAGAAATTACAGACTCGCGTAGGCAAACAGATCTTCGGTCTTGAATTCAGTGGATAGCCATTCTTGATCATGTTCAAGAGTCCGAGATGTCCCGACTTGCTTTGTATATCAAGACAGAGTTTAATCAATTATTAAAATCAGCTTTGACCATATGACCAAATGGGCCAACAATCTCTCCCATTTTGATAATTGACAAACTATGAATGATATAACATTAAGCTTGTTCAAAATATCAAAAAGTAGAATTGTTCATATCCTATATTATCTATATGGTCAAATGGGCCAACAATTTGGTGTACCGGTTTGAAGATGAATGTTATTTAGAGCCATATCTCCCCAGTCGATTTGCTTAACAGTTCGGGTACGACCAATTTTATGTGGGAAATGCTATCACGTGCCTTCAAGGAAAGGGTTTCTTGATAGATGGGGCCCGAGCATGGGCTCCTCTAGTAAATAGAATGATGGAAAAAGAGGGTACTGATTTTTTTATGGTTAGAGGTCCAACCTCTCTCTTAGTAAGGGCTATCCGGGAACAAGGTGACGAGGCTCAGGCCACTTTCCTGGATCATATTTTGAATGAGTTAGAGATTTCCATCAAAAACTATAAAGAGCTCAACCAAGGAGACGTGGAGTCTCTAGTGCAAGCAGAATTCGAACAACTGGCCCAAGCAGCTGACATTGAAAGGGTGAATCTCCAGAACCTTTTGGAGGCTTTCTCTGCAAAATCTGCTGAATATAACTCCAAGCTGGAATCAGTAACCTTAATGGCTGAGAGAAAAGAGAAGAAAGCTACTGAACTGAGGGCAGAGATTGCTCGTCTCCAGAAGGAGTTAGAAGATGAAGTTACTGATCATCAGGTTGCAGTTCAACAATTCAATGCTCTGATTCAGGAGAGGGATGAGTACGTGGCGACTCATAATGCTGAGATTACTCATCGAATGGTGGCCATGCCTGCTTTCAATGAAGAAACCGGGATGGAAGAGGCCAGAAGGAGGGTGATGTCCACTCGCGAAGAACGGCTGCAGACTCTAAAGCAGCAGATTGATAATCTGATAATACCTCCGTCTTAGTGGAACATTTTGTATCTTTATGTCTTTTGTAGTACATGTGTTTTTGTAATGTCTCATATTTTGATTAATAAAAGACATTTTTGCTGTGGCTCCATTATTTGTTGCATATCTTGTTCAGATATAAATAATAGAGATAGAAAATATATTCAGAGGTGCAAGACATGATATATTTCTTGATGATTTTGTAGAAAATAATTATATTCATTATATCTGCTCAGAGGTAACATGGACATGGCAGAATATATCGAATATTATTATCTCAATTGACAACTTAATCGAAACTATAAGTTGCTGATGTGGATGTGAGATGAACGGGAAAACCGTCAAATAATGGAATGAACGGACAAACCGTTTAAATGGAAAATAACGAACGGATGAACCATCAAGTGCTGATGAATGAACGGATGAACCGTCGGATGATAATGAACGGACGAACCGTCGGGTGGTAAATGAACGGATGAACCGTCGAATGAATGTGAATGGATGAATCATGAATATGAACGAACGAATCGTCAAGTGAATTGAATGAACGGATGAACCGTCAGGTGATGATGAAGGAACGGGCGAACCGTCGGGTGATAATGAATGAACGGATGAACCGTCAGGTGAATGTGTCGCTTCGTTGTTTGAGAAATCTCTGCATATAAATAGAACAGAAATCTGACAGAAGTGAGCACTTTCACTTTTCAACATAAAAATGTCATCTGGAGATGCATCCAAGAAGGCTGAACTTGCCCCGAAGGTTGAGAAGGGCACTGAAGAATGTCCTGTCGATCCAGTTCAATCAAAGGAGGCAAAAGCAGGCGAAGGTTCGTCTGCACCTAAGCCACCGCGAGACATCCTGGACTTTCTGCTTGAACCAGGAAGGACTGAAGAAGAGGAAGCCATGAGGATGGCCGCTTGCAAGTTTCTAGTGGGTTCCAGCAAGGAGATTCTCGGCTCTTTTGCTGACCATGTTTTTGAAAAGGATGGCAGTGGTCCGCGTCCAGATGTAGAGAAAGATGATAGTGACCTTCCTTAATATCATGTACTATCACTCATGATGAAATAAAATTTTATTTATGTACTTGAACTTGTCTGATGATTTACAAGCATTTACATTTACACATAATACTTTTTAAGGAACTTGCCATTAATAGGCATCATTGCAATTCGTCCATCCAGTTCTGAGAGTTGATAGGCTCCATTTGAGAAGACTTTGTTTACAACGTAGGGCCCTTCCCACTTTACGTCAAATTTGCCTTTTCTCATATGAGTCATAGTCATAGGACGTCTGACCGTTAGAACAAGTTCTCCTTGCTGAAAGGCTCTGACCTTAACTTTACGGTTGAAAGTCTTAGAAATGCGAGCTTGGTATAACTCAATATGTTGTTGAGCCATTAACCGCTTCTCATCAAGTGCTTCTAGTTCTTGAAGTCGAAGAAGATCATTGTTCTTTGTAGCGAGCTCGTTAGCAATAGCAATCCTTAAAGAAGGAATTTGAAGTTCCAGAGGAAGAACTGCTTCACAGCCATACACCAAAGAAAAAGGTGTAAAGCCTGTAGTGTTGCGGACCGTAGTTCGGTAAGCCCATAGACATTCACCAAGCTTTTCACTCCAATTCCGTTTGTTAGTGGATACAAACTTTTTGAGGAGCTTGATAATAGTTTTGTTGAAGGCCTCAGCTAAACCATTAGCGGCAGGATTGTAGGCAGTCGAGGCGACGTTGTCAATCCGGTGATCATGCAGAATCTAGTGAATTTCTGGCTGATGAATTGCGGTCCGTTGTCATGGATAATCCTTCGAGGTACACCAAATCGATAAATGACATGGTGTTTGACAAAGTTGATAACGCTACTGGTCTTGACTTCAGCCAGAGGTATGGCTTCAGCCCACTTAGAGAAATAGTTCGTTATAGCCAGAATGAACCGATGTCCTCTAGAAGAAGGAGGATTAATAGGACCTATGATGTCCATACCCCAAGCTTCGAAAGGCCAGGAAGCGACTGTCGGATGAAGGAATTTTGATGGTTGATGAATAAAATCCGCATGTATTTAACAAGCTCGACATTTTCTTGCATATTCGATGGCATCTGATACCATAGAGGGCCAGTAGTAACCCATTCGTCGGATGCGATCCTGTAATTTAGGACCAGGTTGATGTGCTCTACAGACACCGTCGTGAGCTTCACGTAACACTTGTTTTGCTTCATCACCAGCAAGACAGCGTAAGAGTAGGCCGTCATAAGTTCGCCGATAAAGAGTCTTAGTGGTTTGATTGTAATAGAATCGGAGAGATCGTCGTCGAACACTTGTAGCCTCCTTAGGATCTTCGGGGAGTATGTCGTGAACCACGAAGTCAATGAAAGGAGTTCTCCAGTCTTCATCGATAACATTGACTTCAACAAAGTTGCTGAACTCAATATTACGATTGTTTTCAATGCAGAACAATTCTCGGTTAGAGACAACCACCACTTGCTGTCTTTTGATAGGGATGGCTAGGACAGCTGCAAGGTTGGCTAAGGCATCTGCTTCGGTATTGTAAGCTCGACGAACATAGTCGATGAAGAAAGCTTTGAATAATGTAGCCATGTTGATCGCTGCTTCATGATAAGGCACCAGATCTTGATGTCGAACTTCATAGGTTCCTCTAACCTGATTGACAACCAGCTTAGAGTCACCGTAAACTTCAAGATATTCGATATTCAATCGCTTGGCTAATTGAAGACCGATGAGTAGAGCATTGTACTCTGCTACATTATTGGAGCAAGATTGATCTAGAGAGTAAGCTCTTTGGATAGTTGATCCATCTGGATAAATGAGAACAACTCCAACTCCAGCTACAATAGCACCATTGGGTCCGATTCTAGATGCTCCGTCAAAGAATAGACGCCAGGTTGGAAATTCTTCAGAGATCATGTTGACTTCCAACGTCTCGTCTAGAATTTCATCGTAAACTTTGGACGTCTCTGGAACAGGATGAGCTGCTAAAAAATCTGCCAGTGCTTGACCTTTGACAGACTTTTGAGGAACATACACCATGTCATATTGGGCTAGAAGAATGGCCCATGTAGCCAGCCGAGAGTTGAGTGTGCTAGGCTTCTTCATCAGTACCCGAAGAGGATTGACTCGGGATATGACATGAATAGTTTGACCAATGATATAATGCCTTATCTTTTGAACGGCGAACATAAGAGCTAGACATTCTTTTTCAACCGGACTATAACGGTGTTCAGCACCAATCATAGTACGACCGAGATAGTAAATGGCCTGTTCATGACCTTCTTTATTCTTTTGGGCGAGTAAAGCACCCAATGAATGGTCCATAGCACGGACGTACATTAAGAATGGAATGCCCGAGATTGGTGGCACCAATACTGGTGGGTTCATGAGATATCGTTTGATGTCGTCGAATGCTTGTTGACATTCTTCAGTCCAAATAAAAGATACACCCTTCTTCATTAGTTGAGTGAATGGTCTGCAGCGTCCAGACAAGTTCGAAATGAATCTCCTGATGTACGCAAGTCGACCTTGGAATCCTCGTAGCTCTTTTAGGTTGCGTGGAGGACGCATCTCTTGAATGGCTTTGATCTTCTCGGGATCCACGTGTATACCCTTAGAGGTAATAACGAAGCCGAGAAACTTGCCACTAGAGACACCCAAGAATGACTTGGTGGGATTCATCTTGAGTTGATGTTGGCGCATGAGATTGAAGATAGTTCTCAGATCTTGGATGTGATCTTCTTTCAGACGACTTTTAACAGCGATATTATCAACATAACATTCGACTATTTTACAAAAATGTTCTCTGAAGATGGTACTCATAGCTCGTTGGTATGTTGCACCAGCGTTCTTGAGACCAAATGGCATTACTGTGTAGCAATAGACTCCCCGAGGAGTGCGGAAAGATGTGTGTTTTTCATCTTCAGGATTCATCTTGATTTGATTGTATCCAGAGAATCCATCCATAAAAGATATTCGCTCGAACCCACAGGTATTGTCAATCATGACGTCCATAATAGGGAGAGGAAATTTATCTTTTGGACATGCTTTGTTAAGATCCCGAAAATCAATACAGACTCGAACCTTGTCGGGTTTTTTCAGGACTGGAACAACGTTGGCTACCCAATCAGGATGTTGTTCTTCTCGAATAAAGCCACAAGCAATAAGCTTCTTGACTTCATCATCAATTGCATCCATCATTTCAGGCTTGAATCGTCGTTGCTGTTGTTTGACTGGTTTAGCATTAGGCAGAATGTTCAGTTTATGAGTAGCAATTTTGGGATCTAAACCTGGCATGTCTTCGTAACTCCAAGCAAAGACAGCAATGTATTCTTTAATGAGAAGAATCAACTCTTGCTTATCTGCTTCTGGAAGATTCTTGCTAATAAAGATTGGACGAGGTGACCCGCTTTCTCCTACATCAACTTGAACTAGTTGATCTTCAGTAGGAGGTTCTCTTTGTTCAAATCAGAGTACCCACTGATTATCCATCTGTTGAGCCCAAGGATCTGTTTCAGGACTTTCTTCAATGTCCTCATCATAGCCTTTCGGAAGTTCAGCGGAGACCATATTAGAAGATACGATCACATGATGGACTTCACCAATGCTGGTGTCAGAATCCCATGACCTGGAATCAGAAGAGTTAGAACGTTCTTCACTATCAGAGTCGGAGACTGCTGGGATAACATTGGAGGAGAAGCATATCCGAGACCTCTTTTGGTCTTGCTATAGTACATATCAGATTTTCCTTTTGGAACAGCTGTACGAATAGGAGTTCGTCTACCCTTACCGTAGTTGAGGCCACTTTTAAAGTCATAACCCATCTTACGGATGATGTCTTTGATTGTTGACTATAACGACGGAGTTGTAGATGTCCTGTATCGTTAAGCTTGCTATCATCCGTATAGCTGAATTGTTGTTCTGGTCCTTTACTAAAAAGTATTGGACTTTCACCTTTCTTTCAAGCAGGGACAATACGGTAAGAGTCATCCTGATCCTCAAATGAGACTTCTGTTTGAAAAGATTGTACAACTCCCATTGTAAACGATTTGAAGCTATCTAACATATCCAAATAGCATTTAGTATGATAAATGACATCAGTATACTAGAAAATAGATGTTTTTTCATTGATCTGTACATTTGTATTTACAGCAGGACCTTTAGCCTTAGCAGGCTTGGTCAGATTGATTACAAGAGGGGGAGAAGAAGAATGTGGAGGTAGCTTGTTACGACGGAGGTCGATAACAAGTGGCTCAGAGGAGGTGAGCTCCCTTTTTTCCTTGTTGTGAGTTAAATAAAAAACAAGAGGCTCAGAAGAAGTGAGCTACTTTTTGTCCTTGTTATGACGTAAATCGATAACAAGTGGCTCAGAAGAGGTGAGCTCCCTTTTATCTTGATCGCCATCAACCGGTTTTTTTTGATTTGGCAAGTGAATAGCCAATGGTTTAGAAGATTGAGGATGAGAAACACGCCCTTTGACAGGTATGATGAGAGTGTCATTGGGTGCTGCTTCTTGGTCTTCTTCAGTATCCATTGCCAATACCACTTTCATAAATTCCTCCTTGTACATACGAGCGTCATTGCAATATGCTTCGACACCCTTGAAAGGATAAAGGTCTGCAATTTCTTTGTGAACCTCTCCTTTGCTATCGACATATTTAAAGCATTGATGAAGAGTTGATGGAACAATGTTATGTTCATGGAGAAAAGGTCTTCCCAGAAGAGCGTTGTAAGAACAACCATGATTGTCGATGATATAAAAGGTCACCTTTGTGCGAAGATTGCCTATTTGGAGTTTTAAGCGGATCTTGCCCAAAGGTTCACTCCTTCCTTGGTTGAATCCTAAAATAGTGGTTATTGTGCTTGAAAGACTATGAACTGGTATCTTCAATGCGTCCAACATCGTCTTTGGCATGATGCTGAGAGCAGACCCTGGATCTATCAGGATACGATCGACTTTCATCGAATCGACATACCCTGTATAGTAGAGAGGACTGTCACCCCCAGTTTTCACAAACAGGGGTATTTTGGTAATTTTCTACTTTAAAAATTATTTTGGAATTATTTAATTATTATTTGTATTATTTTGGGGTTATTTGAATCGGGTTCGAATTTCAACTCTTTCCGACTTGTTTTGACTTGTTTCGGGGACCCGGGTATTTTGACCTTAGCGGGCCCACACACTAGTTAGCCATGGCCCATATGTTAGAAATTTTGGTTAGAGACTAGACTAATTATTTTAGTTAATATTTAGTTAGAGATTAGTGGTTTCGGTTTGACTAAACTACCCCCGGTTTAACCCTTTCCTATTTATTAGCTATTTAAACCATTGGAGGGCAAACTTGTAATTATCCAAATAGGACAAAACCCCCATTGTGGCCGGCCACTAGAGTAAGGATAGGGAGGAGAGAGAAATCACTTTCCCATTCTTTCTCATCCACTTTTTCTTCTTCTTCTCCAAAGGGCTCTTTCCACTTTTGAAGCTCCCATTGATCCTTCTCCAAATCAAGGTGATTCCTTCTCCAAACTTGTTTCTTTTCTCATATAGATTGGATAGGAAACCCATTAGGATGATTCCCATGGTTGTGTCCCCATTAGAGACTATTTTTGTGTCCTTTGGACATTTCTAGGAGTGTCCAACATGTAGATTTGTATCCCAATAGGAGAAACCCTCTTTTGGATACATGAATATTGTTCTAATATTATTTTTGTGTTGTTCTTCCATATATTCCAGATTTTTGCACATTTTAGAATGAGTTTATTCATGTATTTAAATGTATCATATTCATTCTTTCTTTTGTTTATATATATGTGGTTATATATATATATAGATGTATATATATATATATATATATATATATATATATATATATATATATATATATATATATATATATATATATATATGGCTTATATATATATTGGGGAGTATTTTGTGATGTGTTTGTGTGTGTTTGTGGTTGGAAAAGGGGGCAGCCATGGTCGGCCTAGTGGGGGAAGTGTTGGTGTTGGTGTTAGTAGTGGTGGTGTTTGTGTGTTTGTTTGTGAGTGTTGTGAGAGAGTGATAGAGGGGAGTTGTGTGGGATGTTGTAGAGCCAAGAGGGGGAGAGAGTGCTGCTGAATTCAGCAGCTAGGAGAGCAAATAACAGCCCCATGACAGCCCCATTTTACCCTCAAAACAGCCCCTACATTGCCCCCACCAAATTAGTCCAATAAACCCCTTAAAATCCATCCAAAATTAGTCCATGTAGTCCACATATTATCCTTGGTGTATGCCCCTAATCAGTCCACTTTTCATACCCAAATGACAGTCCACAAAACCACTAAAAATCAGTCCCCACTTGTCCAAAAATCTGTCCTTTTATTTACATGTGTGTGTGGGTGTGTTGTGAGATGTGTGTGAGTGTTTTGTGAGATGTTTTGAGAGTAGTTTAGTATCCTATAGTATAGCCTATCTCCAAACTAGTAGGAAACCTATTAGGAAACCTATAGAGAGGCCTATTAGAGTGTGGTATCATGTGAGGGTGAGTGGTGTTGGTGAGTGGGGTAATGAGAAGGGTAAATTCATGATATAGGTAAGGTAATGGGGAAAGGGTTAGCATGTGTCGTAAGATGGTCTAGATGCTTAGGATACCCAAATTTTTTGGTAGGTAAACCTTAGATAGGTTGATATCTAGCTACCCTAAGGAGCCTAGGCTAGTGTCATGGGTATTTGTAAGGTTTCATTGGTTTTTGGCAAGGTATCGGAATTTACCTTAGAAGGGTAAATGCTAGTTTTGCCTAGAAATAGGATATTAGTGTTAGAAGCCTAAGATGGTGTTAGAACTTGATTTCCGTGGTTGGTAATGATCAAATATGGTACTCAAAGACTAGTTTTAACGTCGGTTGACCTTTTTGACCAAAAGTCAACAAAAGTCAACCGAGAGTCAAACTTAGCTGTTAAGCGACCCGATTTGACCGAAATCGACCCAGAGTTGACCAGTTGACTGAAAGTCAACAGTTGGTCAACATAGACTAGTTTGACCTAGGGTTGACCTAGAGTTGACCAGAGTTGACCAGAGTTGACTTTTTGACCAAAAGTCAACTGTATGTCAACCGTTGATCCAGATTGACCTAGTTTGACTTGGAATGACTCCCAGTGACCTAGTATGACCTAGTATGAACCAGTATGGCCTAGTATGACTCAGTTTGACCTAGATTGACCTAGTATGGACTTAGACTTGCATTTATGGCTTGTATTAGCTTCATTTTTCAGTATTTAGCCCTGTTTGACTCATAGTATCTTATTTTAGGTCTGTGATCACTCTGAACGTCTGTTCACTCTATCAGCTCAGGACCACAGGCGAGTACATTCACTGATAGTTTTCATTGTCTTGATATCTACTATATCCGATTCAGTCGTTGTGTTTTACTTGATTCCCGACACGACGGTTCACGGACTAGTATACATCGGATCATGTCATGAGATGTTATTCCTGGACTTTCTTGGTATATGGGTATGAGATATTTTCGTGTTCCCATACTTGTATAGACACCGATTCCTAAGGGGACTTGCTACCCTCTTACGGAACCCCGTGTCATGACGTGCCATGTCCGGATCCGTGATACTATTCGGGGGATAGAGGGGAATTATTAGGGGTTATGTGATCAAAGCCTCCGTGTGTTACTATATATTGCTAGCGCCACCCTCATCTCACGTAGGGTGTAGCAGATACCCCGTGCCGGTTATCCAGGTTGGCCGGCATGACCCTCTCCAGAGGTTTCTTTTCGTGTGATTGTCGGGCCAAGTGGATAACCTTTTTTCCGTGATTCCCTAGCCGATCACATTTCGCCCTAATAGTTCAAATCACTTTTTATTTATTTGTTGTCATATCTTACATTCCAGATCACCTTTACTTACTGTACTTTCACCATGCTATGATTCATTTCTCTTTGTAGGAACGATATAGTAAAGCGTAATACTCTAGAGGGGGGGTGAATAGAGTTGGCAGCGGAATAATGCTAATTAAAAAAGTTAGCAACACAATCACAGTATATAATCGCAAATGAAAATAAAGTAAAGGCAGAGTTCAGAAAGCAAACGCAAAGACAGCGATGTATACTGGTATCCCTCTGTTGAGGACTAATCCAGTCGGTAGAACTCTTGCTACCAGTTTGAATCCACTATAGGAAAAACCGCAAGTTTTCTTACGAAGTCCTTGCAACTTCTACAACGCGAGCTTTGATACGAAGAACTCGTCCAACTTCAAATGTGAAGAGGTATTCTTCAATCAAGCCTTCTGATTACAATCTCTCAGAAACTTCTAGACCGTACCGCACTAGCAAATCGACTAGAGGATTGTAACTGGCTTGGGATCTGAAAATGAAAGCTCTAGAAAACTCTTTGGAAGGCAGAAAGCTTTTTAGATAGAGAGAAGATTGAAAGTGAATGAGTGAATTGAAATGATCGAAATACTTCTCTATTTATAGGATTTCCAAAGGGAGAACTCTGTCAGAATTCGGGCAGAATTCGGGCAGAACTCGATGAGCAAATCTCGGTCAAATCCGCAACTGCAGGAGGACCAAGTTCCAGAGAATTCAAAATCAAAACGGCCACCAACCGAACTCTGGCCGAACTCTGGCCGAGTTCTGTCAGGGTTAGGTTAGGGTTTTTAAAATAGGTTTTGGTGATTTTTGAAAACCTTTTTGAAAACCTTTTTGTAAACAATTTGATAGGTCATTTTAAAAATATTTTTGGGAATAGCCTATTTGCCAGTACGACTCGGTGTACAATGTATTCCTAGACTCAAATAAAAAGAAAATTACATTGCATAGGAAATACAGACTCAAGTAGGCAAACAGATCTTCAGTCTTGAACGAAGTGAATATCCAATCTTGCTAATGTCCAAGGAGCTGAGATGTCCCAACAAGCTTCGTATATCCAGACAGAGTTTTGATCAATTATTAAAATCAGGTTGACCATATGACCAATGGGCCAACAATCTTCCCCATTTTGATAATTGACAAACTATGAATGATATAACATGAAGCTAGTTCAAGCGTGTTCAAACAAATATCAAAAAGTACAAATTGTTCATAACCTGTATATAACTCAAAAAAAATGTTAGATCATTTTAATTTTCTTCCCCTTTGTCACTTAGCAAAATAATTGCACAAGAGAAGGCTCCCCTGCATTAAATGCAGAAGACTCCCCCGCAATGAATGCATAAGTAACAAATAGCGAGAAAATAAAAGAAATAAGAATTTAGAGATTATTATCACAGGCATGTAAAGCTTCAAAACATAAAAGAAATCTCAGGCATGCTATTTCACAGGCAGTTTGTAATGAAGAAGCAGTAAAAAGAGATAGTACTAAACAAAATGCTGAAATAAACTGAGATGTCATAAATGAAACATCAAAAACATGTCCATGAAGATAAAAGAAATACTGATAGCAAACTACAAAGTACTAATAAAAAAATAAATGATAAAAACTTGGAATGTCGGAGCATTTCCAAGTATACAGTAGAATGTCACTAGTAATCAGATCAGATCTCATCATCACTATCCTCATCAATATCATCAGCAGCACGGCCAGCATGACCGGAAGTACCAGCACCAGAAGTACCAGCGCCAGAAGGATGAGTAGGGGCGCCAGCATAGAACTCGCCAACATAATCTCGAGGAGCACGATACCAATCATAGGCGTTACCGGACTGGAAGTAGGCATGGACAGCCTCATCCTCACAGCGATAACCCAAAAAAGCTGTATCTCGAGGAATGGAAGCGGCAGAGTGACCAGTCTGTACAAAACGCAGATCGGCCAAGGAGTTTGCCATCGCCTGGTAACGGGTGACATCGCGGAACTCACGCTCGCGAGCCATGTCCGTCATCGAGACGTGCAAAGCAGATAGGTGCTGATGTATGCCCTCAAAAGTCATGGCATACGGCTGATGTGGTGGAGATGGTGCAGTAGGAGGAGCAGGAGGTGGAGCTGAAGCAGTCCGGCTGCGACGAGAAAGCTGGAGTAACTTGGGCTCAGAGTCCTGAGTACAAGTCGATAGATCGATGTCGAAGCGCTGAAAGATACGAGGGAGAATCATCGCGTAAGAGAGATTTCGATCTCTTGCACGACAACATCCCATCATCTGAATAATAGTCTTGGGGACGGAAAAAGGAATCCCCTTGATAAGATGATACATAGCGGACAGCTCAAGCGAAGTCACATCATCCTTGGAAGTGGATTTAGGAAGTAGAGTAGAGTAGATGATGCGATGCAATTCGTAGTTGAACAAGTTAAGGTTGTTAGCCTTAAACTTTCCAGAACGTACTCTGTCAGGTGCACAAAGTTCCGTTTTGAAACTCGTGAGTGTAGTGCCGTCGGGGAACTCGAATTCCATGATATCAACTAGCGGTTCACCTTCATTGGGAATCCCAAGAATCTCCGCTAGGAGGACATCATTGAACTCAATATCTATGCCTCCAACACGTGTGCTCACGTCAAAAGTGTTAACTACGAGATTGCAATAGAACAATCTAATGGCATTAGTAGCAATTGGGAAGCACAGTTTAACAAGCAAATGTAACCCTAATGCGTCAAATAAGTGACGATGGTCAGGAAATATCGTCCATTTAACCGGAGCGCCGCTGCATATGGATCGGGTAGAAAAGTCACCGTACCATAATAAAGCTTGATCGAGGGTTTGAAAGAAAAACCCATCGAAAGCACCGTCGCTCTTTTGGACTGGCGAAAACAAAGAATCCGTGTGAGGATTCGAAGAGGACCCTTCCTTACTAGGAGTAGTCTTCTTCCTCTTAGACGGATTAAATCTAGGTGCCATTGAAATAAATAAGCACAAATTTGAAAGTGGAGAAGGAGAGAGTTATACCTCACAAAAATTGGATATGTTGTAGAGAAGGATGATCTCCGCACAATTCCAAAGTTTGGAAGGATTTTACCAAGTAGATAGGGAGCAATGGGTTGGTGAATACCTAGGGTTTGGAGGATTTTCGGGCGGCTGTAGCTGCTGGTTGGAAATATGGAAGCAATGGAAGAGAAGGAGCTCTCGGGTTCTGGATATATACGCAGATACCCTCAACCGAACTCGGGCCGAATTCGGTCAGAGTTCTGGCCGAATTCGCCTAGGGTTCTTTCAAGTTGATTTAGCTACTTCTTTTTCATTGACTCGTTTCAAATATTTAATTCAAAGATTAGTTATTTTAGCTTTCAAATAACATAATTAATAATATTTAATGAGTTAAATATTGTTACACAGCAGCTGTCTCAGATTAGCTGTAGGAGTACTGTCCCAGCTGGCGGAGGTTCACCGGGGAACTCTTAAATACCGCTTCGCTTCAACCGTAGTTGTGGTGACAGACAGACTCTTTATTAGCTTGTCTCTAACACAGTTTTTGCATAATGATATAAAAACATAAAATAAAATCAATTAATATTATTGACGTCCAAAATTCCTAATTCTCGACGTAAATAATTGAAGCGATCTTCCGCTAGAGGTTTAGTGAAGATGTCAGCTAATTGATTATCAGTATCTATGTATATAAGGTTTATATCTCCATTTTGATGATGATCTCTAAGAAAATGATGCCGAATCTCGATATGTTTAGTACGAGAGTGACATACAGGATTCTTAGTCAAATTAATGGTGCTAGTGTTATCACAGAAAATGGGAATATGTGTGTAAAATAAATCAAAGTCTTCTAAGGTTTGTTTCATCCACAAAATCTGAGCACAACAACGTCCTGCGGCGATGTACTCAGCCTCTGTTGTTGATAAGGCTACAGAATTTTGCTTTTTACTAAACCAAGAGACTAGAGCCTTGCCTAAGAAATGACATGTACCGCTAGTACTTTTTCTATCAACCTTGCATCCAGCAAAATCTGCATCCGAATAACCAATAAGGTCAAAGGATTTGGATTTGGGATACCACAAGCCGACAGAAGAAGTGCCTTTAAGGTATCGGAAGATACGCTTAACTGCGGACAGATGTGATTCCTTTGGGTTAGCTTGAAAACGTGCACACAAGCAAACACTAAACATTATATCTGGACGACTAGCAGTTAAGTAAAGTAAACTACCAATCATACCTCGATACTTACGTGTGTCGACTGGCTTACCTTGTTCGTCAGAATCAAGCTTTGTTGAAGTTTCCATCGGAGTGCCAATAGGTTTGACATTGTCCAGATCAAACTTCTTTAGCAAATCTTTTGTGTACTTGGCTTGATTAATGAACGTCCCATTGTCGGTTTGTTTGATTTGCAATCCGAGAAAGAATTTCAGCTCTCCCATCATGCTCATCTCAAACTCATTCTGCATACACTTAGAGAATTCTTGACAAAGAGATTCATCAGTGGATCCAAATATGATATCATCAACATAGATCTGAATTAAAAGCAGCTTGCCATTAAAAGATTTAATAAAAAGTGTAGTGTCAACCTTTCCTTTTGTAAAACCGTTGTCAAGTAGAAAAGAGCTTAGACGATCATACCAAGTACGAGGGGCTTGTTTCAAACCGTATAAGGCTTTCTTCAACTTGAAAACATGGTCAGGATTTTTGAAATTCGTGAAACCCGGAGGTTGTGCTACAAAAACTTCTTCTTTTATAAATCCATTTAGAAAAGCACTTTTTACATTCATTTGAAAAAGTTTGAAATCATGAAAACATGCAAATGCACATAACATACGAATGGATTCTAATCTTGCAACTGGGGCATAAGTCTCATCGTAGTCGATACCCTCTTCTTGATTGTATCCTTGAGCTACGAGTCGAGCCTTGTTACGAGTTACTAAACCATCCTCATTCAGTTTGTTTCGGAATACCCAACGGGTGCCAATGACCGGATGATCAATAGGCTTGGGAACAAGTTCCCAAACTTGATTCCGTTCGAATTGGTTCAATTCCTCTTGTATGGCATCTATCCAGAAACTATCACTACATGCTTCATCAATAGATTTAGGTTCTAGCTGTGAAATAAATGCAACACTAGAAATAATATCTCTACTGGATGATCGAGTGCTTACTCCTTTGGTAATGTCACCAATTACCAAATCTTGTGGATGATCAGCTGTGAATTTTAACCTTTTCGGTAGACTCTGTAGGTAGCTGGTTCCTGGATCTCCTCTAGGGGTTCAGCTTGTGCAGAGCTTGGTTCAGGTTCAGCTGATGTTGAGCTTGATGTAGGCAGATCTTCATCACTGTCATCGAGTGTCATTTGATTCATTTCATCAAAAGTGACGTTGATTGACTCTTCGATGATCATGGTACGTTTGTTGAAGACTCTGTATCCTTTGCTCTTGGCCGCATAACCTAAAAATATACCTTCATCGGCCTTTTCGTCAAACTTTCCCAAATTGTCTTTAGTATTAAGAATAAAGCACTTACAGCCAAATATCTTAAAATATGAAACTGAAGGAATTCTATCAAACCATAACTCAAATGGAGTCTTCTTCGATTTGGGTCGAATTAGAACTCTATTGAGCACAAAGCAAGCTGTATTGACAGCTTCAGCCCAGAAGTATTTGGGTAGGCTAAATTGATTTAACATTACTCTGGTCATTTCGGTTAGAGTTCTGTTCTTACGTTCCACAACTCCATTTTGTTGTGGAGTTCTAGGGCAGAAGAACTCGTGTATAAAACCGTGTGTGTCACAAAATTGCTCGAAATCAGCATTCTCGAATTCGCCTCCATGATCGCTTCTAATACGAGTAATCATGTAACCTTTTTCATTCTGTACTTTCTTGCAAAAGGCGACAAATTCGGATAATGCGTCATTCTTGCGTGTCAAAAAATATACCCACGTGTATCTAGAAAAATCATCTACAATTACAAATACATATAATTTACCTCCGAGGCTAGCAACTCTGCTAGGACCGAATAAATCCATGTGTAGCAATTGTAGAGGTCTAGTAGTACATACTGCGTTTACAGACTTGAATGTGGATCTGGTAGCCTTGTTCTTTTCGCATTGGCTGCATACCGAATCCTTCTTGAATGTTATGTCCGGTAAACCGCGTACTAACTTCTTTGTGGATAATCTTGAAATTGTATCCACGTTTGCATGACCGAGTCTCATATGCCATAAATGACTCTCATCACTTTTGGCCATTAAGCATCTACCTAAAATGTTAGCTTCTTCCAATAGATAGAAAACATATATATTGTCTTCCCTGATTCCTTCAAAGATAGTACTACCAGTTGAGCTATCAACTATAGTACATTTGTCTTTGCCAAAGTTGATACCATAACCATGATCAGCTAGATGACTTATGCTGAGCAGATTATGTTTCAACTCGATAACCAGACAGACATCTTTAATCACGGGATAGGGAGATTTACCAACATCACCGATACCAATAATATACCCTTTCAAATTATTACCGAAGGAAACATAACCTTCCTTCTTCTTCTTCGACAGTGTTGCAAATAGAGTAGCGTCACCGGTCATATGCCGTGAGCAACCGCTGTCGAGGATCCATTTGCTTCTAGCATGTGAAGGGTGTTCCACCTACAAAATAGTTTGCAGATGAAACTCTTGGTACCTATTTCTTGTAGGGTCCTGAATTGTTAGCTTTAGGTATCCAAGCATAAACATTTAAATCAACTAGCTTTCTCATTCTACATGCAGATGAAATATGACCAATAAGGCCATAATAATGACATTGTGCATGTTGAGTGTTGAAAGCAGAGTGATGTGCATGGTTGGTAGGTTTAGGTTTTCTAGTATAGAAGAATGCATACCTATGATCATGTTTGGGCTTAACCTTTTGGGGTAAAGGTTTTATATGGTTTGGTCTGACAGTGTTTGGCTTGGGAATGTTCCGAATTTTCGGTAAGTGACACATGTTAGGATAGGAAGCAGCAGGCTCAGGCTGTTTTCCTAACCTAATTTCCAACCTTTTGGAAGTGTCATATAACTTAGTATAATCAGAAGTGAGTGATTCCATTCTGATTTGTGCAGATTGAAGACTTTTCTTTTCTTTTGAAAGATCTTCTCTCAATTGGTCTATAATCTTATCTTTCTCTTCGGATGACTGTTTAGTCTCGTGTAATAAGAGCTTTATAGAGGAAAGCTCACCAGACTCACTAACACTAGTTCTAACCTCAGCTATTAGGTCGGTAAGTCTTCCTATTTCTCCTTTGTACTCTTTGAGTACCTTCTTAGCGGTCTGATATTTACTACGCAGTTTCCTGTAGTCAAGCATCAGGTCACTGAAGGCATCTCCTAATTGCTCAAAGGTAAAGTCATCATATGTTTCTACAGGTTCAGTAGGTACCTGATCGATTGCCATGAAGCAGATGTTTGCAGTGTCCTCTGAATGTTCATCTTCTGAGTCGCTAGCTTCACTCTCATGCCATATGCTGGTGTTGGCATATTTCCGGGATGTTGATCTCTTCAGGTTGCCTTTTTCATACCTGTTGTTCTTCTTGTTCGATGATGAGTTGATGGGACAGTCCTTCTTCATATGTCCCTTCTTCTTGCAGCCATAGCAGACAGCATCTTCTTGGTACCAGTTGTTGCTGTTGTTCTCTTTGACTCTCTTCTCATGTCTCATGAATCTTTTGAACTTCCTTGCTAGGAGAGCTTGATCTTCAGCGTCAGATCCACTGCTGTCTGAGTCATCTTCAGCAGCTTTTCTGTGCTGAGCCTTGAGGGCGATAGTCTTCTCCTTTGGTACAGGCTCTTCAAAATCTTGTAGATCCAGTTCATGAGTGAGTAGCTTACCCATGAGTACTTCAAGTGACATTGTGGTGAGGTCGTTTCCTTCAATGATAGCTGTAGCCTTCGGAATCCAGTTCTTGGTGAGAGCTCGCAGGAGTTTGCGAATCTTTTCGTGGTTATTGTATTCTTTGCCTAAGGAGGACAAAGGGTTTACAATATCCAAGAACCTCTCGAACATTTGTGTGACTGTTTCATTTGGCTTCATTTTGAACGCCTCGTACTCTTGAGTAAGTCTGCTGACTTTTGACTCCTTGACTTGAGTCGTGCCTTCATGTGTAACTTCGAGAAGCTTCCATACACCATTTGCCGTTGAGCATGTAGATACCCTGTTAAATTCTGTTCTGTCTAAGGCACAAAAAAGAGCATTAATGGCACGTGCGTCAAGACTGGCCTTTTTCTTTTCTTCCTCTGTATAACTGTTTTGGGATTTTTCAACTAAAACACCCTCGACATTTATACGAGGTGGCTTCTGATAGCCATCAAGAACAATAGCCCATAAGTTAAAATCAAGAGACTTTAAGAAGAAACTCATCCGTGTTTTCTAATAAGTGTAGTTAGTACCATCAAACAGAGGAGGTCTGTTTGTGGCCTGACCTTCACTTGTGAATTTCATAGTAGCCATGTGATGTGCTGTGATCTAATAAATAATGAATAAATAATAGCACTTATACCTTGCTTTACCTGTAACACTAGCTCTGATACCAATTGTAGGAACGATATAGTAAAGCGTAATACTCTAGAGGGGGGGTGAATAGAGTTGGCAGCGGAATAATGCTAATTAAAAAAGTTAGCAACATAATTACAGTATATAATCGCAAATGAAAATAAAGTAAAGGCAGAGTTCAGAAAGCAAACGCAAAGACAGCGATGTATACTGGTATCCCTCTGTTGAGGACTAATCCAGTCGGTAGAACTCTTGCTACCAGTTTGAATCCACTATAGAAAAAACCGCAAGTTTTCTTACGAAGTCCTTGCAACTTCTACAACGCGAGCTTTGATACGAAGAACTCGTCCAACTTCAAATGTGAAGAGGTATTCTTCAATCAAGCCTTCTGATTACAATCTCTCAGAAACTTCTAGACCGTACCGCACTGGCAAATCGACTAGAGGATTGTAACTGACTTGGGATCTGAAAATAAAAGCTCTAGAAAACTCTTTGGAAGGCAGAAAGCTTTTTAGATAGAGAGAAGATTGAAAGTGAATGAGTGAATTGAAATGATCGAAATACTTCTCTATTTATAGGATTTCCAAAGGGAGAACTCTGTCAGAATTCGGGCAGAACTCGATGAGCAAATCTCGGTCAAATCCGCAACTGCAGGAGGACCAAGTTCCAGAGAATTCAAAATCAAAACGGCCACCAACCGAACTCTGGCCGAGTTCTGTCAGGGTTAGGTTAGGGTTTTTAAAATAGGTTTTGGTAATTTTTGAAAACCTTTTTGAAAACCTTTTTGTAAATAATTTGATAGGTCATTTTAAAAACATTTTTGGGAATAGCCTATTTGCCAGTACGACTCGGTGTACAATGTATTCCTAGACTCAAATAAAAAGAAAATTACATTGCATAGGAAATACAGACTCAAGTAGGCAAACAGATCTTCAGTCTTGAACGAAGTGAATATCCAATCTTGCTAATGTCCAAGGAGCTGAGATGTCCCAACAAGCTTCGTATATCCAGACAGAGTTTTGATCAATTATTAAAATCAGGTTGACCATATGACCAATGGGCCAACACTCTTATGCTCTACCTGCCTTTTATACTGTACCATGATGTTGGGACTAGGTTCTGTTTGGAAGAAGGGTTACAATCCCGGTCCTTGTTTGGTTTAAGGGTTGTAACTCGGCTTTCAAATGGTTCCCAAGTCACCTATATTCTTTGTCTTATATTTTATTATTACTGTCTCTTATAGTATTTCTCAATTCATATGGAACTGCTGTTGGTATTTGTACTTGCTCATTTTCCTGACAGGATACCGTTGATAAATTTTACAGATGATTTAGAGGCTGATTGTCCGACTTACTACGGGATAGAGTCTGATGGACTTGACCTAGACAGGGGCTTAGTGGTAGAGCCTCTAGACTTCGCTCATCCCGAGTAGCCTAGTTTTAGTTAGGTTTGCCTGGCCTGCGAGCCAGCTAGTTCTTTTCTGTTGTAATATCTTTATACTTATTATTATTCTGAGACTCTGGATTTTGTGTTAGCTGTGACTTGTGGATATTTCTGGACTCGTTTCTTGCTTTATCTATCATATCTCTTTTCCATGCTATCTACCTTAGTTTTCATATATGTGATTAAGACTGTATTGCTATGTTCCTCCGTTCAGAGTGTATATACTATACAGGTACATTTATCTGTTTAGTCGTAGTATTTACAGACCCTATATACAACGTTCTACCGCCGATTCTGCGACGTAGGCTGGACGTAACCACGTGCTCGTGCCCCTCTTCAGGGTGCGGGTCGTGACACGTTTTTGTGGTGGCCCATGCAGGTCAGAGTCGTAATTAGTGCGATCTCGTAATGGTGCTCGACTTAGAGTCCTAATTAAGAGCCTGCGACTAGGACGTAGGATCTAGGGTATGGTAGGAGTTACTCAATCACATTTTAGGAAAATTCTGATCTTTTGATTACCATGACAACTCTTCTTGCATTTGAATTCAATTGTCCTCCTTTGATAATATCTTATCTTGTGCCATATTGATCTCTTGGGTTCAATTCATCTTCAAGATGACGGTGACTCGTTCTCAAGCGACAGGGCCTAGTACAGTTCTGGAGAGGTCAGATCCGGGAGGTCTTCCACCTCCGGCAGCGGGAGCCACAGCTGAGGGATCTGCTACCATAGTTCATGCCCTTCTGGCGGGAGCAGCAGCAGCAGCGACGATTCCGGGAGGTCTTCCACCTCCAGCAGCGGGACCGTCTATGGTTATTCCTGATATTCTTCCACCGCCGCCTCCGATACCGGCAGATGCTCAGGGTATGATGGCCCTACTGTAGCAGATGCTGCAGACGCAGAGAGCACAGGCAGAGGCACAGCACCGTCAGATAGAGGTGCTACGACATACGATGGAGAACTCGCACCAGTTAGCTATGGCAGCAGTGGAGAGAGGTGCACCGGCTACAGTTCAGGGAGCACCAGCACAGCAGCAGGGCCAGAAGAGGCCCGGTACACACCTCCGCTTCAGGAAGATGAACCCGCGGGAGTTCAGGGGTACCGAGGGTATCCTATACGCGGACGACTGGCTAGAGGATGTCCAGCGGAGTCTGGAGTTGGCAGAGGTACCGAGAGGTCTGTGGGTGACGTCTGCAGCGGGCCAGTTCTTCGATATAGCGCTGACTTGGTACCGCACGGATCCGCGTGCGTCAGTGAGGGGATTGTCTTGGGAGGACTTCAGAAAACTCTTTAAGGAGAAGTTCTACCCGGACGTAGCCGTATCAGCCTTGGAGGGGCAGTTTGCCAGTTTAGTGCAAGGGAACTCGTCGGTGGACGAGTACGCAGCAGAGTTCTTCCGCTTGAGCAGGTTTGTACCCAGTTTGGTTCAGGATGAGGGGTGCAAGGCCCGAAAGTTCAGGAGGGGTCTCTTTCATGCAGTGCACACTCGCACATCTGGGCGACGAGACGCGACCTTCGAGCAGATCCTTATGGAGGCTCAGATTGCAGAGAAGGACTTCGGCCTCAGGCCGAAGAGGAGCAGCGACGCTCTTGGAGCTAGTTTGAGTGCAGGGCCAGCGAAGCGCCCACACTTCCAGCAGAGGCAGTTTCAGCATCAGCAGTCTCAGTTGCAGTTCCAGCAGGCACCGGCATGTGCCCAGCAGCACCAGGGACAGGGCCAGAGGCAGGCCATCCAGTGTGCCTTCTGCAAGAAGATAGGGCATACCGAGGAGGTCTGTAGATTGAGCCTGGGAGTTTGTCTGTTCTGTGGAGTTCCAGATCATCAGATGAGGGACTGTGCTGCCCGTGCAGCCAGACAGGCAGGCCAGGATAGAGTGCGGCAGGCTAGAGGAGGCCAGCAGGGGCATGCGTTCGCCATGGCAGTTGAGCCCACTCAGGCAGTAGCAGAGCAGATAGCAGGTTCCAATCTTTCGATCTCATTTTCGCATTGCTTCCTCATATACTGTCTTGAACTTCGATTCTATATGTTCTTTGCTCGTTGGATGAAATTTTGTTCTTGTGATGTGACATTTTCTGAGATAAGTCGTATGGACTAGGTCGCCTCGATTATGAGATTTTAGAATCCTCTAGGGTCATGCTAGCAGGCAGAGTGAGGACATATAGTCGGACTATGGACGTATTCCTAGGGTGTAGAAATTTAAGGTTTTCGCTGCCAAGCTAGCGACAATGCGAAAATTTTAAATACCATAATTCTAGAGATATGTACCGTAGTTGAGGACTCTGTGATTATCGTAGCCTTGCTCACTGGCATGACGGAGATTCTGAGTATCATGATTATTGGACAGACGCATACGATTATCAAATTGCATGAATTCTCTGTGTTTGCTTTGTTTTAAGTTTTTGGATGATTCTTTTAAGGTGGATAGACTTATATTTGTAAATTTTATAAATTTAGTCATTTAATTCCTGCTTTGATTTTTGAGATTTTAATTATTTTAAATTTTTAGCCATGACTTGTGAAATTGAAATTTTACTATTGTTTGGTTTTAATTTTGAGGACAAAATTTTTTTTAAGGTGGATAGATTTGTCACCCCCAGTTTTCACAAACAGGGATATTTTGGTAATTTTCCATTTTAAAAATTATTTTGGAATTATTTAATTATTATTTGTATTATTTTGGGGTTATTTGAATCGGGTTCGAATTTCAACTCTTTCCGACTTGTTTTGACTTGTTTCGGGGACCCGGGGTATTTTGACCTTAGCGGGCCCACACACTAGTTAGCCATGGCCCACATGTTAGATATTTTGGTTAGATACTAGACTAATTATTTTAGTTAATATTTAGTTAGAGATTAGTGGTTTCGGTTTGACTAAACTACCCCCGGTTTAACCCTTTCCTATTTATTAGCTATTTAAACCATTGGAGGGCAAACTTGTAATTATCCAAATAGGACAAAACCCCCATTGTGGCCGGCCACTAGAGTAAGGATAGGAAGGAGAGAGAAATCACTTTCCCATTCTTTCTCATCCACTTTTTCTTCTTCTTCTCCAAAGGGCTCTTTCCACTTTTGAAGCTCCCATTGATCCTTCTCCAAATCAAGGTAATTTCTTCTCCAAACTTGTTTATTTTCTCATATAGATTGGATAGGAAACCCATTAGGATGATTCCCATGGTTGTGTCCCCATTAGAGACTATTTTGTGTCCTTTGGACATTTCTAGGAGTGTCCAACATGTAGGTTTGTATCCCAATAGGAGAAACCCTCTTTTGGACACATGAATATTGTTCTAATATTATTTTTGTGTTGTTCTTCCATATATTCTAGATTTTTGCACATTTTAGAATGAGTTTATTCATGTATTTAAATGTATCATATTCATTCTTTCTTTTGTTTATATATATGTGGTTATATATATATATATATATATATATATATATATATATATATATATATATATATATATATAGTCCCCATGGCCGTAGCCCGTTGGGAACGGTGGAGCACCCCGACGCAGTGGCGCGGGTTCGAGCCCCCTTGGAGGCATGCCTCCAAGCACCAGTAAGAAGTGGACACCTTCAAAAAAAAATATATATATATATATATATATATATATATAAATAAATAAATAAATAAATAAATAAATAAATAAATATATATATATATATATATATATATATATATATATATATATATATATATATATATATATATATATATATATATATAGATGTATATATATATATATGGCTTATATATATATTGGGGAGTATTTTGTGATGTGTTTGTGTGTGTTTGTGGTTGGAAAAGGGGGCAGCCATGGTCGGCCTAGTGGGTGAAGTGTTGGTGTTGGTGAAATGTTGGTGTTGGTGAAGTGTTGGTGTTAGTAGTGGTGGTGTTTGTGTGTTTGTTTGTGAGTGTTGTGAGAGAGTGATAGAGGGGAGTTGTGTGGGGTGTTGTAGAGCCAAGAGGGGAAGAGAGTGCTGCTGAATTCAGCAGCTAGGAGAGCAAATAACAGCCCCATGACAGCCCCATTTTACCCTCAAAACAGTCCCTACATTGCCCCCACCAAATTAGTCCAATAAACCCCTTAAAACCCATCCAAAATTAGTCCATGTAGTCCACAT
Source organism: Iris pallida (assembly GCA_029216955.1). Taxonomy (NCBI): domain Eukaryota; kingdom Viridiplantae; phylum Streptophyta; class Magnoliopsida; order Asparagales; family Iridaceae; genus Iris; species Iris pallida. The sequence goes on along the minus strand of JANAVB010035620.1, from coordinate 11,365,496 downwards.
ATTATCCTTGGTGTATGCCCCAAATCAGTCCACTTTTCATACCCAAATGACAGTCCACAAACCCACTAAAAATCAGTCCCCACTTGTCCAAAAATCTGTCCTTTTATTTACATGTGTGTGTGGGTGTGTTGTGAGATGTGTGTGAGTGTTTTGTGAGATGTTTTGAGAGTAGTTTAGTATCCTATAGTATAGCCTATCTCCAAACTAGTAGGAAACCTATTAGGAAATCTATAGAGAGGCCTATTAGAGTGTGGTATCATGTGAGGGTGAGTGGTGTTAGTGAGTGGGGTAATGAGAAGGGTAAATTCATGATATAGGTAAGGTAATGGGTAAAGGGTTAGCATGTGTCGTAAGATGGTCTAGATGCTTAGGATACCCAAATTTCTTGGTAGGTAAACCTTAGATAGGTTGATATCTAGCTACCCTAAGGAGCCTAGGCTAGTGTCATGGGTATTTGTAAGGTTTCATTGGTTTTTGGCAAGGTATCGAAATTTACCTTAGAAGGGTAAATGCTAGTTTTGCCTAGAAATAGGATATTAGTGTTAGAAGCCTAAGATGGTGTTAGAACTTGATTCCCGTGGTTGGTAATGATCAAATATGGTACTCAAAGACTAGTTTTGACGTCGGTTGACCTTTTTAACCAAAAGTCAACAAAAGTCAACCGAGAGTCAAACTTAGCCTTTAAGCGACCCGATTTGACCGAAACCGACCCAGAGTTGACCAGTTGACTGAAAGTCAACAGTTGGTCAACATTAGACTAGTTTGACCTAGGGTTGACCTAGGGTTGACCTAGAGTTGACCAGAGTTGACCAGAGTTGACCAGAGTTGACTAGAGTTGACTTTTTGACCAAAAGTCAACTGTAAGTCAACCGTTGATCCCGATTGACCTAGTTTGACTTGGAATGACTCCCAGTGACCTAGTATGACCTAGTATGAACCAGTATGGCCTAGTATGACTCAGTTTGACCTAGATTGACCTAGTATTAACTTAGACTTGCATTCATGGCTTGTATTAGCTTCCTTTTTCAGTATTTAGCCCTGTTTGACTCATAGTATCTTATTTTAGGTCTGTGATCACTCTGAGCGTCTGTTCACTCTATCAGCTCAGGACCATAGGCGAGTACATTCACTGATAGTTTTTATTGTCTTGATATCTACTATATCCGATTCAGTCGTAGTGTTTTACTTGATTCCCGACACGACGGTTCACGGACTAGTATACATCAGATCCTGTCATGAGATGTTATTCCTGGACTTTCTTGGTATATGGGTATAAGATATTTTTGTATTCCCGTACTTGTATAGACACCGATTCCTAAGGGGACTTGCTACCCTCTTACGGAATCCCGTGTCATGACGTGCCATGTCCGGATCCGTGATACTATTCGGGGGATAGAGGAGAATTATTAGGGGTTATGTGATCAAAGCCTCCGTGTGTTACTATATATTGCTAGCGCCACCCTCACCTTACATAGGGTGTAGCAGATACCCCGTGCCGGTTATCCAGGTTGGCCGGCATGACCCTCTCCAGAGGTTTCTTTTCGTGTGATTGTCGGGCCAAGTGGATAACCTTTTTTCTGTGATTCCCTAGCCGATCACATTTTGCCCTAATAGTTCAAATCACTTTTTATTTATTTGTTGTCATATCTTACATTCCAGATCACCTTTACTTACTGTACTTTCACCATGCTATGATTCATTTCTCTTATGCTCTACCTGTCTTTTATACTGTACCATGATGTTAGGACTAGGTTCTGTTTGGAAGAAGGGTTACAACCCCGGTCCTTGTTTGGTTTAAGGGTTGTAACTCGGCTTTCAAATGGTTCCCAAGTCGTCTATATTCTTTGTCTTGTATTTTATTATTACTGTCTCTTATAGTATTTCTTAATTCACATGGAACTGCTGTTGGTGTTTGTACTTGCTCATTTTCCTGACAGGATACCGTTGATAAATTTTACAGATGATTTAGAGGCTGATTGCCCGACTTACTACGGGATAGAGTCTGATGGACTTAACCTAGACAGGGGCTTAGTGGTAGAGCCTCTAGACTTCGCTCATCCCGAGTAGCCTAGTTTTAGTTAGGTTTGCCTGGCCTGCGAGCCAACTAGTTCTTTTCTGTTATAGTATCTTTATATTTATTATTATTCTGAGACTCTGGATTTTGTGTTAGCTGTGACTTGTGGATATTTCTGGACTCGTTTCTTGCTTTATCTATCATATCTCTTTTCCATGCTATCTACCTTAGTTTTCATATATGTGATTGAGACTGTATTGCTATGTTCCTCCGTTCGGAGTGTATATACTGTACAGGTACATTTATCTGTTTAGTCGTAGTATTTACAGACCCTATATACAGCGTTCTACCGCCGATTCTGCGGCGTAGGCTGGACGTAACCACGTGCTCGTGCCCCTCTTCAGGGTGCGGGTCGTGACAAGGATGATCATGTCTATTATCCTCTAGCAGCATATCATCCTGAGTGAAAGTGATGTTTGGAATCAACTTTAATACGCTGTGACAATGACGACAAGAGACCAGTTCTGCTTCCGACATTTTAAGAAGAGTTAGGCAAGTTTCAGCCTGCATCAAGGCTTCACTTAGAGTTTCTCGAGTCTCTTTGGAAAGGCGCAAGAGCTCGAAGATTGATAGCCTAGCCGATGTATTGGCTAGTTGAGCCAATATATCAAAGTTGTACAGCTTCTCAAGTCCTATAGGAGATGATTTCTTCAGGGGCTTATCAAAGCGGACTTGTTGCTTGCCTTTGTCAGCAACCACCGGTTTGGGAGGAATAGGTACTACAACTGGTGAAGATGTAGAAGGGATCTCTTCAGTGGAAGCAGGTTGTGCTGGAGCAGGTTCAGAAGAAGAGGCAGGATCCTCTTGAGCTTCAGAATGATCTTTCAAATAGGCTTTCCCTGATTTGGTGTCTAGAAGAATTTCTTCGTCAACTATGGGGTCAAAAGACACCATATTGCAAGTCTTTGTCTTGCCTTTAGAACGACCTTTCTTCTTGGAAGAAGAGGACACTTCGAATTCTGGAGCAAGATCGGGATGAATCCACATAATTTTGCCGTTTTCAAGAGATAAGGGGACAAGACCTTTATTTGGTGGAGGAGGAAGATTCATAATCTCAAGAGTAGCTTTTGGAATAGGAATGACACCGTACTGTACCATCTGCGACGGAAAGTCACCGAACTGGACCGAAACCATATTTGCAGTCACAGTCTTCTCATCTTGCTGCAGAGTGACAACACCAGCATTGACAAGTTCTTGAATTTTGTCCTTGAGCACGTAGAATGCTCGAGTGGGGTGTCCAATGAACCTGTGGTAGACACAATATTTAGGATGATCAGTCTTACCGACTTCATCAGGTTTCTTTGGGTCTGGGAGCTGAATCTTGTTGCTTTTGAGTAAAGAATCAAAGATGCTTGCAGTGTCATTCTCGTCGAAGGAATATTCTACTTTCGGACGAGGTTCCCTCGGTGGAGGTACAGAAGGAGTAGAAGTGGATGTAGACGGAGCCACATTGACAGCCAAAGATTCTTTATTCTTGTTCAGATTGATATTCAAAGTCTCTTTTGCTTTGCGATTGTTCTGGCGGTTGCCACCACCTGATGTCTGGTGCTCATCTCGATCGGGATTAGACATTTGTACCCCCAATTGTTTGAATTTTTCAGCACTCACTTCCGCAGCTTTGGCATTGACAATAAATGAAGGCCAATCTTGGAACTGGGTAGATCCTGTCCACATGCTGATAATAGGTAAAAGATTTGCCTTACAAGTATTAATAGTGACAGCAGCTGGAGTCCCGGGAGGCATCTTCAAGGCTTCATGGCAGAACCGTTCGATGAAACTCTCAGCAGTTTTATTGTGTTTCTGTTTGATTTTGTTGAGAGCCGACATAGTCATGTCATTAAATCCTTCATAGAACCGTTCCAGGAAGATTTGCTTGAGACCTGGGAAGGAAGTGATACAACCATCGGGCAAACTTCTGTACCAGTCATATGCTATGCCAGCTAAACAACCGACGAACACTCTGGTAAGAAGAGCGTCATTTGGCTGGAGTTGAACGGTCATTACCTCAAAATGATTGATGAACTGACTAGGAGAAGTAGTGCCATTAAACAAAGAGATCGTTGGGATCTTGTACTTCGGTGGGAACGGGACTTCTTTCCATTCAACTGGATAGGGCTGCTTGATCCCCAATCTTTGCAAGTTGTCTTTCTCTTTGAAAGCTTCGAACTGGGTTCGCAAGAGTTTGACAGCTTCATTGGCGTCTTCAAATGACGAAGAAGGAGCAGGTTGAGTTAGAGTGGTAGGAGGAGGAACAGCATTGTAAGCACTACCCCCAGCTCCTGACTGACTAGGTGTAGTTTAAACTTGTACTTGTACAGGAGGCATTTGAGGAGAAACTACCCCCAGCCCAGTATTGGCAGGTACTGAAGATGCTATGAACTCTGGATTTACAGCAGTAGGTACAGTCGGTGGTATGGCATGTTGTGCCACTATGATAGAATGCATACTAGCAACCATTTCAGCCATGGTTTTTAACATGTCTTTCAGTGCAGCGATTCGTTGTTCCTGATTTACAGACGTTGAAGCATCTGGATCTTCATTGACAACATAAGCTGTCAATTCTCTTGGTACAGTGGAAGATACTGTTTGTTCAGAGCTTTTGCTGTATGCATCATAGTCGGAGAAAGAATCGTCTCCTGACTGAGAAGTAGGAAAATAACCTGAAGGGTCTTGAGGAAGATTCCTTTGACCGATTGTATCTCGATTTCGAGAATGGGTATGTCGAAACGCTCCTTCAGAAGATTCTTAGAGTAATTCTAAATACCGTTGGCTTGGTTTACGAGGTTTGCCATGCTTAGAGCACCTTCTACCCCCAGTGTCTCGGGAAGTCATGTTGATAGAAGCATATAAGACTTCATCTTCTTCTGACATAGCTTCAGATTTAGCAAAAGTCAGACGATCGAAGACAGATCATTTTGTTGTTTGACAACAACATTGGATGATGACTTTGTGGTTGCAATGATGATCAGATGGTTGAACCGGAGGTATTGAAACATTGTCTCATTTTTGTCTGAGATGTTCTCGGAGATCGGAAACAACAGCAGGATGAGAAAAACTCTGAGGGATCTGTTCTTTGATAATGTTCGGAACATGATTCCAATTCTTCAAATGTTTAGTCCCTTGAGTGTACAGGGAAGTGCTCACTTCATTGGCATAAGTGTCGGGATTTTTAACCTTGGAGATTTGTTTTTGATGATGTTTGGTCTTCGACATTGGCTGTTTGCGTTTCACCGAAGTAGGTATGTTGAGATAAGTCCTTAGATCTGCCAACTCACCCCCAGGGGTTTCTGTTTGAGACACCAGCAGTTTTCCCTGCCTGGAACGAGAAATTTTGAGAGTTGGGAGGTCCTGGAATTCTGCTACCGGAGTAGGCAGAATACCTCTTTGGTCAGTACAAGTTCTCTTGTCATAAAGAAAAGAAGAATCCTTGTTTGAAAGAGTTCTAATACTGATTGGTGCCGAGGCACGTTCAGATTGATCTTCTTCGGTAAAAACTGAAGAAGATTGAGAAAAGACCAAAGGGCCTTTTCCTTTGTTTTGTGAAGAAGGGTTAGCTAAAGAGCATTTTCCTCTGTTGTCTTCCAAGTCATGGGACAAAGAAGTTTGAGAAAAGACCAACGGGCCTTTTCCTTTGTTTTGAAGAGGAAGAGGAATAGCCAAAGGACTACCCCCAGTAGATTGCATAGGAGCAACAGTGTGTTTGGTAAGAGGAGTATAGCCTTTTCCCTTGTTATGAAAAGAAGAGAGTTTAGCCAAAAGGCTGTTACTCTTGGATTGTGCAGGAGCAGTTTGCGCATGAATGGATGGCGCACTGGTTTTGGTCACAGAAACTGTGGTTTGCGCATCAGGAGTTCTTGCTACAGAGTGCTTAGGGTGGATTATGGATGCTAGAGTATTGGACTGCGCAGACAGATTGGCAGCCAATTGCGCCAGGGGCATAGGAGTCTTGTACTTGGCTAAGGCAGCATATGAAGTCTTCTGTGTACTGGCAATAGCAGATTTCGCAGCAGTAGCAGAGTCAGATTGTGCAGCAGGCTTGATGACAGAAGCTTTGGACTGGGCAGCAGTCTTGCTAATAGACTGCACGGCAGTCTTGCTGGCAGCATCAATAGACTGCGCAGCAGTCTTTGGGACCCACACTGGGCGCACTTTGCTTGTGGCAGAAGTGGTTGTAGTACGAGAAGTGGTCTTGGAGTTGATCATAGCCTCGTAGGCTATCTGGTTGATCTTCACAACCAGTGTCTTCTGCGTCTTTCCGATAGACGCTACGTCACATTGAGTTGTCACTTCCTCGTCGGAAGAGAAAGTCGTCCCCAGCAGAGTCGCCATTTTGTTTGTAAAAACAAAAGTGTAGAACTTTATTGATACAAACTTTGTAAAAGATTACAATTTGAATTCTGGGAAAGTACAACTGTAGAAATTCAATCTAGAAGACGATTGCTTTATCCCTTGGACGATGTGAACTTTGAAGACGATAGCTTCTGAAGTTGAAGACAACTCTGGAATTGAAGGCAAAAAGCCTCGGAAATTGAAGGCAAAAGCCTCGAAAGAATGCAGCAGCACTCGGGCAAGAACTCCTGAACTCTCTGATCTCTCTATGATATGATCTCTGATCTCTGATTCTTGATCCCCTTGAATGGAGACTTGAAACTCTATTTATAGAGTTCTGAGAAATAACTAACTTTTAGTTATTCTGGACTGCGCATGATGGATTATGCAGCAGTTGGATTGCACAATAATGGACTGCGCAGGCAGTTGATGGATTATGGGCCAACTGTCTTGGACATATGGCATCATTTGATTGAAATACGCATGATTGTGCATAGACAGTTGCCACGTAATGAGCAATTGATGGCATGAATGCCACGTGTATTTTGTCATTTGTGTTGATAGAACGCGCACACTGAATTGCGCTGACTTTGGATTGCGCTGCCAGCTGTCAGCTATTCTCGAGCGCTGTGCGGTGCAATAAACGAACAGCCTCCTCGTTCTTCGTGATGTCAGCTGTCAGAAAGATTTGATTGTGTCAGGTAATGATAATTTTTGCCACGTCAGCCTATGCGCTCGGGAGTGTGCCCAATCTAGCGTGCGCAGTCTGAAGGATGCGCAATCTGATGTCTGCGCAGTTCATCTTAAAGTTGTATTTCTTGATTTTCTGACTTTGTTGATGTGTGCAACTTAATTTTTTGGGACCTACACTCATGCTCCGCTTCACTCTTGTTGTAGACCAGGATGTCATCTAGGAACACGATCACAAACTGATCCAAATAGGGCATAAAGATGCGATTCATGAGGTCCATGAATACTGCCGGCGCATTGGTTGCTCCAAATGGCATAACAAGGAACTCCCAATGTCCATACCTTGATCTGAAAGCTGTCTTCGGGATGTCCTGCTCTCTAACTCTGATCTGATGGTATCCTGACCGCAAGTCAATCTTCGAAAACACTGCTGCCCCCTTGAGTTGATCAAACAAGTCATCTATCATCGGGAGAGGGTATCTGTTCTTGATTGTCATTGAGTTCAAGGTACGATAATCTACACATAATCTGGACGTACCATCCTTCTTTTTTATAAGAAGCATCGGGGCTCCCCAAGGCGATCCACTAGCACGAATGAATCCCTTGGTTCTGAGTTCTTCAATCATCTTGTACAATATCTCTAATTCTGACGGCGCCATCCTGTAGACTCTCTCTGACACTGGGGTTGTTCCGGGAATCAAGTCGATGGTGAACTCGATCTTCCGTTCTGGCGACATCCCTGGAAGCTCTTCGGGGAAAATATCTGGAAACTCTTCGACTATCCGAGGTAACTGTACTACTGCTACTGCCATCCGCAACACTGGAAGAGAAGGTTCAACTTCGCCTCGGGAGAAGAAAAACTCCGGCTCGCCTGGAATGCTAAAAATAACCCTGCCAATGTGGCAGTCTATCCTAGCATACTGGTCCCTCAACCAATCCATCCCTAAGACCACATCATAATCGGCCATCGGAAACTCTATCAATCTAGCGGGGAATTCTCTACCGCTAACTACGATCCGACACGAGGAAAATACTCTATCTACTCCCACAAGTCCGTTACCAGTAAGTATATTGAGCCTTACTGATAATGACTTGGGTTCCAGTCCTACCCGTGTCGCGAATCGTGCAGACATAAATGAATGCGAGGCACCAGAATCAAATAATACTGAAGCTGAAAAGGTGTTGATGAGAATAGTACCTGCTACTACCTCACCTGGTGCTATTCCTTCTTCTCCTATGGTCAAAGCCAACACTTGACCATGTCCTCTGGGTGCGGGTCCCCTCTGCTGAAAATTCCTCTGCCTTCTCTGGATCAGGGCTTGGGCTTGGACATACTGCTGCGGTCTCTGCTGCTGGAATGCCTGAGCCTGCGTCGGCAATGGCCTCGAGAATGGGTATTGCAGCTGCTGCTGCTGCTGGACTGGTGCTGGTCCTCTAACTGAAGGACTAGAGAAGGCCGATGAACTCCCTCTGTTCGGGCAGTTCCCAATCCTGTGGTCCGGGGCACCACAAACCAAGCACAAACCCTGTGCTCTGCGACACTCTGATACCACATGTCCTGGCTTCCCGCAGTGTGAACATCCCACTGCGGAAGACTGCTTCTGCTTATGCTGCTGAGGGTACGTCGGGACGGAATGCTGAACCGACGTTACTGAGGCCGCCCGCCTCGGAGCTCCAATGGTCAAAGTCCTGGCCGCCGGGGCTGGTGCTTAAGACTGATTCATCTGGCTGTGGGATCGCTTCCGACCTCCGGTCCTATCCACGATCCTTTGGGAGGTATATTCATGCCACCGGGCTGTCCTCAGTACTGCATCATAAGTCTGATGCTCAAACTGCTCCACTGCCAATAGAATCTCCAGATGAAGTCCCTGCTGGAACCGCTGGGCTCTATCGAACTCGGTCGCCACCAAGGTAGGAGCAAACCGACTAAGTCTCGAAAACTCGGCCGCATATCCGTCGACCGTCCTGTCCATCTGCTTCAGATTGGTGAACCTCGTTTGTAGATTGTATCGAGCTACAGCATCGAAATACTTAGTCTGGAATCTCTCCCTGAATACTGCCCATGAAATAGGGGCCACTAATCCATCGGCCTGCGCTGCCTACCAGCTGCGGACAAGATCCAATAACTGCAGGCGCACCACGGCCACCTCCTCGGCTTCTGGAGTCCCGGCTGCTTCTAGAATCAACTCGGTGTCCTGAAGCCAAGCATCAGCAGCGATAGCATCTTCACTGCCGTCGAAGAAGGGAAGGTTCAAGCGCTTGAAGCTGTTGGCCGCGCTATTACCCTGATGACCTCCTCTGGTCAAAGCATCTGCCTCCGCCTGGTACAAGGCATCTCCGCGACGATCCTGGGAAGCTAATAGGGACCTGATGAGACCCACCAAAGTGCCATCCTCAGGCTCTGCAGGCTGGACGAGCTGAATTGGTGGTTCTCCTACGGTAGGCATGACTCTGGAGGCTACTCCTGAATGCTGGGCTTGATCTCCAGGTTGCTGCTGGTCCGCGGGATGTGCTTCGCCTTGCTGATCGGCAGGTCCAGGAACAATGTCGCTGAAGAAGACGACATAGAAAACAATAAGGAAGGACCAGGACAGATCAACGATACAAGCATGTGATCAGGTCAAGATTACAGGGATTCAGAAGATACGAGCAGAGATGAAGGGCGAGTATTGATTGAGACATCTATTCGGTAAACCCTCACATATCTTGATTTACAAGACCTGCATGGGCCACCACTTAAACCATGTCACGCCCCAAAACCAGAATACTGGAGAGCGGGGACAGACATAGCCAGCTATGTATATAGAGATGGAATCTATCTCGCTATACGGTCACGGCTGTCTAGATACATGAGGGTTTAACTACAATCCATCAGTCGCCTATGGTCATGAACAAGCCTATTGTCTCAATCTCAAGCAAGTAGTAACAGTATACAAGATGTCAGAGCACCAAATATATAATAGGAAGGCGTCCCAAATATTATATATTCGGATGATCATGAAGCTAGTCGTACAAAATGTCAGGACTAGCAAGAGTTTCAGTCATACATGATCAACCCTAGGATCTGTCAATCATGTTACAGCCTGTAGGCAAACAGTAAATAAGGATGCAATACGAGCTAACACGTGCTCGCCGGCTAAACGCCTCAAAAGAATAATTTTACAATAAAGTGGGAGAACAAAAAGAAACCCACTCGTTGCCAGGGTTACGCCTGGTGGTCACCATCTGGCTGGAAGGTCAGTAGATCCTCTGGTGCTGCTCCGATATCTAGCCATACAAAACCAGCTGGGTCAGACCCCAGAAAGAGCAAGTGCCACAAAGGAGGCTTCACTTAGAAACTAAAACCAGCATATCACAAATAATAGTAAAGGTAATTAAAAGATACTGATAATAACTAAGATAACAATAATATATTGAGCACGGAGAAACCATTCAAGTAGCCAGACTGCAACCCTTAAATCAAACAAGGACCGGAGTTGCAATCCTTCGCCTGAATAGAAATCCGCCTCAATTACTATTGATAAGGTAACAAGACAATAAACAAAGAGAGGACACAGAACTGCTCCGGGAGCCAGGTTACAACCCTTAAACCAAACAAGGACCGGGGTTGTAATCCTTCGCCTGAACAGAACTGGACCCCTGATCTTTATTGTTAAGGCCAGTATAAATAATCATGGTATTGAAGTAAGGTAAAACATGATGAACATGACAGGAGTTGCAAATAAGACAATAAACGAGTAGAGGACACAGAACTGCTCCGGGAGCCAGGTTACAACCCTTAAACCAAACAAGGACCGGGGTTGTAACCCTTCGCCTGAACAGAACTGGACCCCCGATCATTATTGTTAAGGCAAGCGCAATAAGCAGGACGATATATGATAAGGTAACCATGGAACTATTCAGATAGCCAAGTTACAACCCTTAAACCAAACAAGGACCGGGGTTGTAACCCTTCATCTGAACAGAACTTGGTATCCCATCATTTATCGATACAAGAAATCATGTCATGTTACAATCTTGTACAGGATCAGGATAAGACTAAGCTGGAATAAACTTCATCCAATCAATCACGGCCAATCAAGAGTACGGCTTGATACTTTTAACTAACTAGGGTTATCACAGGCCTAGTTACTAGCAAGATGCAATGAGATTATCCCAACAGCCACAAGCCCTGCAGACCATCCGGTTATTCAGGTCGAACGTTTATGAAGAATGCAACACGTGACTGTGTACTGGAAATGTGCCCTACTCGTCGATAGGCTACAAGTCCACTGAATGCGCCCAGATAACGGGATTGCCTGTAGCTGGAAATCTCTTCATGACTACTGAATCATTCTAGTTAATTAGCCTTAGTCAATTTCAGTAGGTATCCCTGACCGTGGTATTCAGGGACCCCCATCCTAGACATGATGCAAGACAGTACCAGTTTATTTGTACAAACACAATCGTTCACGGTGTCCAGGTCCTTCATACTTATCATGTCAGGCTAGCTGTCATAACAGCATGTCGAGATATATCATGTCAATTTACTTGTCAAGAGTACGTCACAGCGGTCCACTATCGTGTTTTATTCTTACATTATCATGAATGAGAAAAACTTGCATAAAATAACTAGTGACATATTCTTGAAGCCAAGGAAAAGATCTACAACTTTCATGTTCTGAGTTTTTCAAGATTTTAACTACAAAACAACTTAAACAGGCAAAAACAGCGAAATAGAGCAATTTCGGCGCATGGGATTCCTGCACAAATCGGCGCATGGGATTCCTGCACAAATCGGCGCATGGGATTCCTGCACAATCGGCGCATGGGATGCGTTGCCGGGACTTCACGGCGCATGTCCTCCCGGCGCATGGCCTCTCGGGCGCATGAGGTTCCCGGCGCATGGGGTTCATCGTCCCCAAACAGCAAGTTCAGCCATGAAAGTTCCGAAAACTTGTAATGGCCATAACTTACTCATTCGGAGTCGAAATCAAGCGAAACAAAAGCCAAAACTGAAGGAAATTGAATTCTCTACAACATAGAACCATTAGTTTTTAGAAATACCAAGTTTTTAGAGATCAAAACCAAGAAAACTAAACAAGAAGGAACTTAAAACTTAGATCTACAAAAATATAACCATAAAAACGGTAAATGCCAAGTTCTAAAGTATCTTAGAATCAAGTAAGGAAGAGAATGGAACAATAAAACTTGAGATCCATCATGAAGCAAGTTTGCACTTGCCTAAGCTCTCTCTCTTCCTGGTAGGTGGAAGAGTAAATGTGGAGAAGAAGAAGAATAATGAAGAGAGAGAATGAAGGAATGGGTTAATAAAGGATGATGGGGGTGGTAGGTAGGGGTTCTCCCTTGGTTCATGAGGAACCAAGCAACCCAACCCGAACCAAGCCAACCCAAACTAAACCGAGTCAAGCCAAGAGATATGTAATACAAGATAAAATAGGTACACGTATTCCATGATACATAATACGAACTACAGGCATTACAGATATGAGGAAAGAAAAAGAGAGAAAAGAAAAAAAAAGGGAAGACCTTTCCGGAGCCGAGGAAGCCGGTGATGACGGTGGCGGGAACCCTGGTGTCGAGGTGGTCGAGCGCCGATCCGACTGCCTCGGAGGAAGAAGCTGAGGCCATCGTCCTCGAGACGGACGGACGGAATGCTCCGGCAAGCCCGCCGGTGCTCGGTCGCCGGAGGAAGTGGGTTAGGGTTTTGGTTGCTCTCGCCATTGCGAAACGGGAGGTCATTGTTTTTCCTTTTTGGGAAGAATTCTTGCGATGGTCGGGAACAAACTACGAGAGTAGGAGTGGGAGTGGCTTTTAAGCCCTTAGACGTTTTTTTAAACCCCAAGCGGAGATATACTCGAAGATTTTGGATCTAGGGTTAGGGTTTTGGAGTTGGGGGAGAGGAGGGAGAAGAAAGGAGGTGAAGGAGAAGGCCAGAATGTTTTGGGGGAGAGGCAGGCTATAGCAAAGATTTTGCCAACAATTAAACTTAAAAAATATTACAAGTTTGCCACCGCTCTAAATTATTAATAAAGCTTTGTTTTATAAACGTTATAAAAAGCCCAGAATTAGCCCAAACCGTCATAGAAAAAATGTATTTTTCAACTTAATAACGCTTATGTATCAGCCGTCATTAAAACTCCTTGTCGAGCGTCATTAATAGGTCTTTTTGTTGTAGTGATCACATTTATATACAATTTCTCGGACATTGTTCAAAGTAGTTGAATAAGAAAATGATGTTCAATTGTTATATCACTTGTGAAACTTTTAAATTTAGAACGACTTTCAAATAATTTTTTGACAAATAATTCAGGAGTGTAACATTATCGGCATAATCATCTAACATATAATCTAAAGTTTTAATTAAATTATCACTATTTTTATCATCACAATCACCTAACATACATACGTTTTCAGTAAATTGAACAATTTAGTGAGAAAAAATAGGACACGTATTAATAGTTTGGTTATTAGAAGCACGTTGAATATTTATATTATTAATTCTTGGTAATGGTGGAGTAACATAAATATTTATATGTCATGATTGTAAATTAACTCCAACAACAAATATCATACTTCTTCACCATCTTAATAATAAACAAGTAGAAGAAAAAATGTGTCATAATATAAATTTATATCGGATAGAAAAATGTTGGATAATAAGATTGCATAAATTATCTAACATAACATTTCGATAATTTAACGTAATATTTCGATAGTGGAGATTATAAGTGAATTCTGTAAAGAATAGAAGAGATGGCAGGAGAAGAAAAAATTTGTAGAAGAAGCTCCATTTATAGCCGTTAGGAATCCGACTGTTGGCCAATGGTCGTTAATTTTTAACAAGAAAAAAAACATAAATCCTGCCGAACCGTTTGTCAAAATATTTTTAACATTTAATTTCTCAAAACTTTGTTATTTCCCGTGAATTACTTTACGTTAGGGATATTTTAGCAAATGTCCCAATTACAAATATAAAAACTAGCATATACCTTTACTTATTTTAAAAACTACCAAATGTTCTCATTCTTTTGTATGCAACATTTAAAAAATTAAGATATGTCCCACTATTTTTACCTAAATTTTGATTAATTTAAACACATAATAGAGACATTTGCTAGTTTTTAAAATAAGTGAGAATATACGCTAGTTTTTATATTTGTAATGGGATATTTGCTAAAATATCTCTAAACATTATTACTCCGTAACAAATTTCCTACGTTCTTGACAGTTGACACGGCCAAGCTATTAATAAAAAAAGGGATAATTTAGCAAATACCCCCATTCCAAATGTTAAAACTAGCATATACCCCCACTATTTATTTTATTTAGCAAATACCCCCACTCCTATGTAAAAGAGTGGGGGTATATCTTAAATTTTTATTATTTTATATCAAAAATGGGGGTATTTGTTAGATAAATAAAATAGTGGGGGTATATGCTAATTTCAACATTTAGAATGGGGGCATTTGCTAAATTATCCCATAAAAAAAAAAAACAAACCAAAATTATTGTCGCCGTATGCTTTCATCAACCAATGCCTCACTGATTATAGACTTATAGTTGGCAAATAGATAGTGATCAAGTATCCTCAGAAATAGAAAAGAACCAAGGGCCGAAAATGATGACATCTCAAGAATGTACAACTCCGAATACATTTATTTCAGTGTCCTATGGAAAAACCATTATCTATCAAAATTACTTATTCCTTTAAGACATTGAAGAAAAGCGCAAACACCTTAGGCTTCTTTATTGATATGGAGAACTTTCGGTTCAACTCTCATGTGGATTTTGTGACCTCATGGATCGCATTAGCCAAATAGCCGACATTGCCCGTAGTCATACCCGCCATACTGAAAAAAAATAAAAGATCAAAGTCAAGATGCAGTTTAACAAAAATAGTATCAACTGAACACAGTACATGAAAACTCGATTTCTCCTATGAATTGCAAGGTTACGTTACCTGATTCGACCATTGCGGGTCATATAAATGTGAAATTCACCAGTCAAACGATCAACTTGCTCGGGGGTCAGTCCGCTGTAGCAAAACATCCCAATCTGTTCCAAGAACATAAATAACAAGAAAATAGTTTGGCATGAATAACGAATAGACTATCATAAGTAACAACAGCTGACATGTGATAGTGAAGTTAGATTTCTAACTTGGGGGCTGAGATGTTCCCCCTGCCAAGGGTTTACTTTATGCCTAATACTAGTTATCACAAGGTTTAATCTTTTTTTTTTTAAACATGCAAGTGCAATGCTAAATGCTAGTTCTTATAGCAAACGCCAAGTGTTAGATAAACAGTTCACCAAAATCTTATGCTATTGAAATTTAAGATTTAAAATAAGGTATTCAAATGCGCTTATCTGAATAAAATCAACAAAAGCAAGCCTAGATACATGATTTCGAAACACTTTGACCCAAAAGCTAAGCCTGAGTGAGAAGTCCAACGTTATATATTATAATATACACTTTTCAATTATCCGATAGGAGACACATGATTAGATATCCCTCTTCAAATGCGGGTTTGAACCTGATGTGAAAGACGAATCTGATATCTCTCTCCTCGGGTACCAAATTTAGTGCATAGCTCAAACTAAACACATTTTGTAGGAACTTAACCACCTCCAAACCTGGCTCTATCTAGTTTATTGCTGATAAAAAAAATTAATATGCTAAAGAAGTGAGCCTGACTCTTATAGTTCATACATTATATGGGACCACTTTGACCCGAAGTTGATTACGGTTCACATTTTTTCCTCTATCAGATGAGGGACTAAGCTAGTATCCTCTTTCACACGATAACCACCATCAAAACGGCATATCATCTAACATACACTCCCACCATAACCCCTTCATATGTCAGTTGCCCATGCAGAAATGCCGCCATTGGAAAGCCAGCCATGGAGAAAGGCAGATGTAAATGGGGACAATATACCATGTTTATGATGATGTTCGGTCCCTTGACCTGTTGAAAGCTGATGATCTGATAGCATGTCAGGTTACCACTTCACACCAGAACATCAGCACTGAGTGGTCAATAGTGCATATTAAACCAACTAAACGTTTTTCATGGAATCATACGAGGTGGGTTTTAGACTGTGCCAATATTACGACCTAACTGAACATGACGTTGACTTGATAAAGAACACACTTGTATTGTCATGAAATCATTAAAATAACAATTTTTACCTGATTAGTTATATGCTCCCAAGAAAGAGGTGAGCCCAACTTTTCGAGGTTTTTCCGGAGTGCTGTTCTCATACTGATGATACGATCAGCCATACCCTGACATACAATGTATAGCGATTTATATGATACCATATTTGTTAAGTCCTTATCATCACTTGTATGTGTATAGATCCTATTCTAATGTGGGAAAACACTGGAAAAGCTAATAACCTGAAAATTTTAGAAATTACCTTCACCTCCTTCAACCATAGGCTCTTCAGCTCCGGATCACTGAGGATTATTGAAACGATAAGAGAACCATGAACAGGTGGGTTACTATACATCGGCCTAGCAATCTGTTGCAACTGACTCTTCACAGCCACTGCTTGTAATTCATCTTCACAAAGAATGCTGCGACCAATTAAGCAGTCAGCAAGTTAGCAGAACTCTATTTATCTCGATTTTATAGATAGTGAAGGAAATGAAGATGAGGTTCACATGTAAAATAAATTCACCCCAAATGCTGATGATTGTAGAGACAGGAGAATGAGAAAACATATAGGTATGCAAATTAAGGATTTATAAAAAAGGGAAAATGTGAGGAGCAAAGAGGCGAGGAAGTGTAGAAATGAATAATGGATAATTTTATTGATGTGCTACTACTTGCTACTTATAGAGGTTCCAACTCCTCTTCATACTACATTTTCCAATGTGGGACTAAAGTCCCTTATTGATTCTCAACACTCCCCCTCAAGATGGGCGATAGATATTAATCATCCCCATATTGTTACATAGCTTTGACAGACTCAATGAACTAAGACCTTTAGTCAGACAGTCTGCAACTTGTTCTTCTGAGCGAACATGGTCAATCTTCAGTATCCCTTGTTCCAGCTTCTCCTTGATGAAGAATCGATCGATATCGATGTGCTTCGTTCTGTCGTGGTAAACTGGATTGTTGGCTATACTTATTGCAGCTTGACTATCGCTCAGAAGATGTAACGGTGCTCCCTTATCCAGCTTCAAATCTGTCAGCAGTGCTTTCACCCACAGTAATTCTGACACTCCCAGAGCCATTGCTCTGTATTCTGCTTCAGCTGACGACCGTGCTACCACTGACTGTTTCTTGCTTCTCCATGAGAACAGGTTTCCTTCTACAAAGACACAGTACCCCGTGGTAGACCTTTTGTCGTCTATGCAACTCGTCCAGTCTGCATCGCAGTATCCCTCAACTTCTATGTGTCCATTCTTCCTGAACTATAGTCCTTTTTCCGGCGTCCCTTTCAGATATCTCAAGATCTGAAACACTGCTTCCATATGACCCGTTCTTGGATTATGCATGTAGCGACTCACTACACTCACCGCAAATGAGATACCAGGGCGAGTGTATCACAAATAAATCAATTTTCCTACAAGTCTTTGATACCTTTCACGATCAACTGGCTTTCCTGCTTCTGCTCCCAACTTGTACTTCTGGTCAATCGGAGTGACTGCTGCTTTGCATTCCAGCATCCCTGTCTCCTTTAGTAGATCTAGTGCGTATATTCTTTGTGAGAGAACAATTTCTTGTTCGTCGTCACACACCTCGATACCCAGAAAGTACCTCATCGTACCTAAATCCTTCACCTCAAACTCCTTCACGAGTTTTGATTTCAGCTTAGTGATCTCGACCTCATCATCACCTGTGATTACTATATCATCCACATATACAGCAAGTATAGTAATGTGGCCTCTTGCATGCTGAAGAAAGACTGTATGATCTGCATTTGTTTGATGGTATCCCATGCCAGTAACAGCCTTTCTGAATCTGTCGAACCAGGCTCGAGGAGATTGCTTGAGCCCGTATAGCGACTTTTTTAGTTTACAAATTTTTCCAGCGACGTCCCTCCGTCTGATTCTGTCGCGTAGCATCCTGGCGGGAGCTCCATGTACACTTCTTCTTGCAGGTCCCCGTAGAGAAATGCATTCTTCATATCTAATTGGTATAGCTTCCACCCATAATTTGCTGTAATGGAGACCAGAGTTCTTACCGTGCTCATTTTCACTACTGGGACAAACGTCTCATCATAGTCGATGTCATATGATTGTGTGTATCCTTTTGCAACCAACCTCGCCTTGTACCGCTCTACTTTTCCTTCTGGTGTCTCCTTCACTGTGTACACCCATTTGCATCCCACAGTTTTCTTTCCTTTGGGTAATGGAACCAGCTCCCATGTTTTATTTTTCTCTAGTATCCCAAGTTCTTCCATCATTGCAGCTTTCCATCTTGGATCTTTTTTTGCTTCCTGCCAACACTTAGGCAAAGAAGTAGAGTCTAACGATGCAATGAAAGCTCGATAATTCGGAAAAATGTTAGAATAAGACAAAAAATTGGCAATATCATGTTCATAATCATCATAACGACTAGGAGCCTTACCCGCATTGATGCGAGAAGATCTCCTTAAGAGAACAATAGGGGGTGGAGAGATCATACCATCCAAGTCAAAGAGATCCGCATCAGAATCAGAGTGATTCAGTGCGGGGGGCAACATCTTCAAGAGTTGGGGCAGGAGTAGACGAGGGACTTGGTACAGTAGGCAATGGGCACGACACAGTACTGGACTTCTGTTGTCTCCTTCTGTAGACTTGGAGCTCCTTTTTCCTTGTCTTCTCCTGCGTAACATATGTATCTTCTTCTTTATTCTCCGTATCAGAGTCACTGCTATCTCCCCCTTTCGTCCAATTTTTCACGATCGGGCACGGGACCGATCCGGCTACCACATTTGGACTTATTATCTTTCCCTCACGTCTAACACCCTCTGTGTTAGGTGTGTCACCAAATGCTGAACCTGCATCCGAACCATAGTATGGTTCCAGTTTTCTGAATTTAACGTCCATGCTAACAAACATCTTCCGCTCAACTGGGCTCCAACATGCGTATCCCTTCTGAGTCGCTGTGTACCCGACAAATACACACTTAACCGCTCTAGGATCCAGTTTGCCAACTCCTGGCCTATTATCTTGGATAAAACACACACACCCAAATACTTTTGGAGGAATAGTGTATGTAGTTGCACCAGTAAGTATCTCCAACAGTGTCTTCCAGTCCAATACCTGAGACGGTATTATGTTGATGAGATAAGAGGCCGTCAATACAGCTTGCCTCCATAAGTGTTTTGGGACATTCATAGCCAGCATCATCGTCCGTGCGACCTCCAGAAGGTGCCTGTTCTTCCGTTCGGCCACAACATTTTGTGCCGGTGTATAGGCATAAGAAATTTGATGTAGTATTCCATGAGTAGATAAATACTCAGCAACCCTCTTATTAGTATACTCCGTCCCATTGTCAGACGGAAAACACTTAATTTTAACGTTATATTGTGTTTCCATCTGGCGATGAAAATCTTGAAAAGCCTCAAGGACGTTACTTTTATTCTTCATAAGGTAGATCCAGGTCACGCGGGTATAACAGTCAATAAAAGTGACGAAACATCTAAAATCATTAATACCGGTTGTAGGACAAGGGCCCTATACGTCCGAATGTATCATATCAAATGCAGTGGAACTTCTATTCCCTGAGCTCGCATACGAGCTCATGGTATGTTTTCCCAACTCACATGCATTACAAAATAACTTCTCTTTATTAGCCCTTTGATATACGGACGGATACATTCGACTAATAACTTTAAAGGAAGAATGCACGACACGCTGGTGGTGGAGTAGTAATTCGTCTTCTACACTGCAACGTGGAGTGTCCAGTTGTGCGTCCGCTACTAGAGATGCCAATGCTTCGTCCAGTCCGGTCTTGTCCAAATACCACAGCCCCTTATGCCATGTGCCAGTCCCTAGTCGTCGTCCTGTCCCCTTCTCCTGAAAAGTCACCGTAGGAATGTCAAAGGAAACAGTACAGTTTAGGTCAAGGATAATGGCACTAGTAGATATAAGATTGACAGAAAAAGATGGAGCATGTAAAACATTAGTGAGAGTGAGGGAAGGGGTGCATGCGACAGTGCCTTACCCATTACAGATCTGGAGGTACCATCAGCAGTCTGAATGCTCTCCGGCGTCGGTAGGTGAGTATAGTCCTCGAACTCACCGCGGGACCTTGTGACATGGCGAGATGCCCCAGAGTCCATAATCCAACCTGGCTGATGGACAGATGCAAGAGCACGCGCAGGTATACCTGTGCTGGTTTGGACAAAGCAAATGATGTGATCCCCTGAGATAGATGACGCCCTAGGAGTAACTTGACTGTCGTCCGAATCCAGCTTCGTGACTCGTAACCTCGCGATGAACTCCCTCTTGTGGACACACACAAAAAAGAAGAAAAAAACGTTGTCTTTTCTTTTATTAGCGCAAGGCACCACAAATCGAGTACGCCTGAGAGATCCTGCGCTGAGGATCCCCGAGTACAAAAAAGAATTCTGGGGAATGGGACGATGGAGATCGAGCGGCAGTTGCTCCTTTACTCCGTTGACACTCCGATTACAAAAGTGGGAGAAAACCTAAAAAAATTGCTAACTCTCGGCTCACTGGCAAAAAGTGCAGCAATTTGGCTCTTGAAAATGCTCTCCGTTCTGTGTGTTTGAAGAGGGATGAGGCCTCCCTTTTATAGTCGTTCTTGAGCTGGAATGGTGTTATGCGCCCACATGAGGAAACACGCTGGTTTTTATGTGGGCGCATAGTCCTGCTTTAGGCGCATAGGACGTAGGTGCATACAGGCTGCGAGATCGTGGGTTGGTCGTAGCGTTGACGTGGCCGCATGCTTCGGTGCACGACTTCTCGTGGAGACTGACGTGGCCGTGCGCTTCGGTGCACGTTTTGATCATGGCTTTGACTGAGTCAGGCTTGGGTGCATAGCCATGTCTCAGGCTATGCGCCCTCCTTTCGGGGGAGTTAGTCTTGGGCGCATGGAACTTCACTGGCTGGGCGCATGAAACTTCACTGGCCGGGCGCATGAAGTTGTACTGACTGGGCGCATGAAGCTTCGTTGGTTGGGCGCATGGAGCTCCACTGACTGGGCGCATGTGGCTTCACTGACTTGGACGCATGGGACTTCATTTGCTGAAAATTTTTCATGCTTCAACAAGACCCTCTTCAAAGTTTTCGATACTTGAACAATGTTCGAAATACTTTGAAAGAAATATGGATCGTCTTCTTGCGAGGCAATGGGCGCATAGCACGACTCTCTCCTTGGACGCATAGTATTTTGGCCAGCCTGTCAAGGAGATACGACTGTTGAGATTTTCCTCGAAATACGAACTGACAGATTCATCGGAACGGAATTTGAAGCGGTCCATCCTTCATACGTTGTCCACGTCAGCAAGGGACAGTCGCATAGTATGCAGAGAGCTGATCCTTCACGTAGGCGCATAGGCTGTAGTGGGCGCATACAACACAATGGGAGCATACAACAGGTGGGCGCATAGTATAGCCCGTGCCTATAAATAGACCCTTGGAGGAGAGAGAAAGTTCATTATTCCTTTCTCTTTGAATTTTTCAAAAAACTCTTCGTCTACTTTCTTTGAGAGCCATGTATCCCAAGGTCGCCAAGAGATCCGCGAAGGGTAAGGGGGCTGCTTCGAGTGACTCTCCTCCTGCGGCAGCGTCTTCGGCAGTCTAGGACCCGATTCTGGGTGAGGGCATGCTTAAAAAAACAAAGTCTCGAGCGTTAATTTGCGATGCTCGGACTTTTCTTCTGCCCGGACGCTTGCGCCTAAGGCAACATACTTCTGTGAGCATTACTATGCACCCAAAGAAGTCATGCACCAACACTGTGGTGTGCTATGCGCCCAAGTGCTGCCACGTTAGGCGCCCTCCAAGCAGTGGCATGTCATGCGCCCATGCACTGTTAGTGTGTTATGCGCCCACATGTCTTGTTTTGGGTGCATATCCCTTTGGGCGCATAGCCCTTTGGACGCATAGGAGCCTTCATGACTTAGTTCATTTCCTGCAGTTTTCTGATTCTTTCTTTCTGCATGTGACTCTTGCAGCATCCATGCCGAAGGCTGAGACTATGGTGAAGGAGGAGATGATGTCTCCTTTCATAAACAAGAGTCACCGTTTGTCAAGGAGGAGGTGGTGCCAAAAATTGAGGAAGAAGAAGAGCCGGCGCCCGTCGGGGAGGGAATTACTCCCAAAAGCGAAGCTGCTGTAAAGGAGGAGCACCAGCCTGAGAGTAGTAGGACTGGGGGCTCTGATCTTCCTTCTCCAGCTGAGGGCCCTGATCAAATGGATCCCTCATATGCGAAATGGTTGAGGGAATGGTATATGCTTCGCCACAGCTAGGAACCGCGGGTTTCCATAAATGTCCGTATTTTGTCTTGGTATTTATGTCTGTTTTTAGCTTTATGTTTCACTTCATCTGGGCATCAGATGTAATCCTCTACTTCTTGCCTGGGCGAAGAGATGAAGAACTTTTTGTTTTGCTCATGAGATGTAGTCCTGTGAATGTAATTGATTTGAATAAACAGAGTACATTCGCTCCATTCTTTGCTTGTAATATCTGTGGTGATTGTTTTGGAGAGCCAATCATTTGTGTAAAGGGTATCCCGCTAGGGGAGCTCCCACCCTCCTTCTTGTTTGCTTGAACCCATCGCCCTTCTGTACGCTGGCGGTGCGGGTAATAGATTTGAAACGAAAACCCAACAGCGGTAATATAGATGTGATAGGTTTTATGGTCTTGACACCATGTCTTTTATCCCGGATTGGGTATAGGTGTCGAGTCGGAAGACTATCGGTATCAGAGGTAGTATAGACGTGACACATGATAATCAGGAGTGGTTTTGTGAAATGTTGATGCTAGAGGTAATGTGGACGTAGCAAGGATATTTCTGGTGGGTATTCCCCTGGAGAATTTTTGTGTGGACCTATTATCCGTTTTATATTCGAATGATTCGAACATAGATAATAAGTTGAATGAAGCTGCTAGTAGAGATAATATGGACGTAATAGCAGAGAATATTCTATATCTGACCAGAGGTAATATGGACGTATAAAGATACATAACATTAGGTAGGAGTGGATAGTTCAGAGGTGGTGGGAACGTGATTATCCTTGATGAATGCTTTGCACAGAGGTTATGTGGACGTGGCAAAACACAATCATTTTACTGGAAAAATAATTATCAGAAAACAATTCAGAGGTAATAGGGACGTGACTTGTTTTCGTCAAACCGAGTTTGGACAGAGTAACGGGAATGATTCCACTGGGAAAATATTTAGTGGACCTATTATCCAGGGCGTATTCAAGACTCTTGAAATACGGATAATAGTTAGATAGTAAAAAATTTCGAATCATATAAACATCGCACTGTACATTTACATGACTGAATATATGTGAACATTATGTAAAAGGGGTTACACATAATATTTCTTCAGGAACTTGCCATTGATAGACATCATGAGCAAGTCACCGTCAGGCTTGGTCAGCCGGTACGCACCATTAGAATACACCGATTCTATGACGAAAGGGCCTTCCCATTTAGGCTGGAATTTCCCTTTTGTTTTGTGCGTCATGACCATCGGTCTTCTCACTGCTAGGACCAGATCATCGACTTGGAAAACCCTTTCCTTCACTTTTTATTGAAGGCTCTGGAAAGGTGTGCTTGGTATAGCTCAATGCGCTGCTGAGCTAACAAGCATTTTTCGTCTAGTGCTTCGAGCTCCTGGAGTCGCAAACGATAGCTTTCTTCAGTAGTCAGCTCGCTGGCTAAGGCTACTCGAAGAGAAGGAATCTGGATTTCTAGGAGAAGAACTGCTTCGCACCCATAAACCAGAGAGAATGACGTATTGCATGTTGGAGTCCGGACTGTTGTGCGATAGGCCCATAGACATTCACTGAGCTTCTCGTTCCAATCACGCTTATTTGAAGACACAAACTTCTTGAGAAGTTTTATGATGGTTTTGTTGAAGGCTTCTGCTAGCCCGTTAGCCGCTGGATTGTAGGCAATAGAGGCTACGTTCTGGATTCGATTCTTATCGCAGAACCGATAGAATACATGGCTTGCGAACTGTGGACCATTATCATGGATGATCCTGCGAGGTAGGCCGAAGCGGTAGATGATGTGATATTTAATAAAACTGATCACGTTTGACGTCTTTACTTCGGTGAGCGGTATAGCTTCCGCCCATTTGGAGAAGTAATCGGTTATGGCTAGGATGAACCGATGTCCTTTGGAGGATGGCGGACTGATTGGTCCTATGACGTCCATGCCCAGGCTTCAAATGGCCAAGATGCTGCCATCGGATGTAGAAACTCCGAAGGTTGATGAATGAAATCGGCGTGGAACTGACAAGCTCTACACTTCTTTGCATATTCAACAGCATCTGCTATCATTGTGGGCCAGTAATAAACCCATTCGTTTAAGGCGATCTTGTAATTTGGGGCTTGGTTGATGTGCACCACAAACTCCATCGTGCGCCTCCCGGAGTGCATGTTTGGCTTCTGAGTCTGACAAGCATCGTAACAGTAGCCCGTCGTAAGAGCGTCGGTACAACATCTTGGTAGCTGTGTCGTAGTAAAATCTGAGGGATCGCCTTTGGATGGATACTGCTTCCTTCGGATCATCGGGAAGGATTCCATAGACAGCGTAGTCTATGAAGGAAAATCTCCAGTCTTTAGCATCGGCGTTTGTTTCCGCTGCGTAACTGTGATGAATATGCAAAGCATTTTTCACACAGAATAGTTCTCGACCAGACACTGTGATCGAGTGCTGAGTATTGGTTGGAATGGGCAAGGAAGCAGCGAGACCGGCTAGAGCATCTACTTCTATATTCTGTAGTCGAGGTACGTGCTCGATGAAGAATCCAGCGAAAGTAGACGCCAACTCGATTGTTGCTCTGGTAGGGGATGAGATCTTCGTGACGAACCTCACAATCCCCTCGGACTTGACTAACTATTAGCTTGGAATCGTCGTACGCTTCTAGATAGTCAATTCCCAGTTGTTTTACCAGTTGCAGGCCGATTAATAGGGCATTATATTGGCCACATTGTTGGTGCATGGTTCCACGAGAGAATATGTACAGTGTATAACCAGATGATCAGGTGACACGAGCACGACACCTACTCTAGCCACGATGTTTCCTTTGGGCCTTGTTCTTGATGCGCCGTCAAAGAACATTTGCCAAATAGGGATTTTTTCAGTTGCAGTGTTAGACTCCACCACTTCGTCGGGGATTTCGTCGTAGAGTTTGGACGACTCCGGCACCGGATGAGCTGCGAGGAAATCAGCTAATGCTTGGCCTTTTACTGCCTTCTGAGGGACAAAGATGATATCATATGGAGTCAACAGCATTGCCCATGTAGCTAAATAGGAATTGAGAGAACCCAGTTTAGTCATGAGTATTCTGAGAGGGTTGACTTTAGATATGATGTGGATAGTCTGCCCAGACACGTAGTGGCGTGTCTTTTGGATGACAAATACTAGTACAAGGCATTCCTTCTCCACCAGTGTGTATCTGTGTTCGGCACCCACCATTGTGCGGCTGAGGTAGTAGATTGCCTGTTCATGGCCGCCTTCATTCTTCTGAGCTAAGAGGACACCAAGAGAATGGTCCATAGCGCGGACATATAGTAAGAAGGGCTTCCCTATTATTGGAGCTACCAATACTGGAGGGCTTGTAATACGCCTTGATGTCGTCGAATGCACGTTGACATTGTTCAGTCCAGACAAAAAATACGCCTTTCTTCATGAGCTGGGTGAACGGTTGACACCTTCCAGAGAGGTTTGAAATGAATCGTCTGATGTAGGCTAGCCTTCCTTGTAGTCCGCGTAGCTCTTTGAGGTTTCTTGGAGGATGCATGTCGAGAATAACCTTCACTTTCTCCGGGTCCAGATGTATACCCTTTGAAGTGATGACGAAGCCAAGGAACTTGCCGCTAGAGACTACCAGAAAAGACTTGGTTGGATTCATCTTGAGTTGGTATGCACGCATTAGTTCGAACACTGTTCTCAAGTCTAGGAGGTGATTGCCCTTGAGGCGACTTTTGACTGCGATATCGTCTACGTAACACTCCACAGTTTTGCGCAAATGATCGTGAAAAATTGTGTTCATGGCTCGCTGGTATGTCGCCCCTGCATTCAACCCGAAGGGCATCACCGTATAGCAGTATACCCCCAATGGTGTTCGAAAAGATGTGTGCTTCTCGTCGTCGGAAAACATCTTGATTTGGTTGTAGCCTGAGAACCCATCCATGAAGGACATCCGTTCGAAGCCGCAGGTATTATCGATCATTACGTCAGTGATCGGTAGAGGGAACTCGTCTTTCGGACATGCAGAGTTCAAATCACGGTAGTCGATACAGACTTGAACTCCACCGTTCTTTTTCATGACTGTGACGATGTTGGCAACCCAGTCTGGATGTTGTTCCTCGCGAATGAATCCACTGGCGATGAGCTTCTTGACTTCATTCTCGATGGCTTCCATGACGTCTGGTCGAAATCGTCGTTGTTGTTGTTTCACTGGTTTAGCTTTAGACGAAATGTTCAGGCGGTGCATGACGACTTTAGGGTCCAAGCCTGGCATGCCTTCATAGCTCCATGCGAAGACGTCGATGTATTCTCTTATAAGCTGTATAAGAGATTGGCGTTCATGGTCAGATAGGCTTTTGCTGATGAAGATTGGTTTGAAGGATTCATCTCCTAGATTGACTTGGATGACTTCGTCTTCGGTAGGTGGTTCACGTTGTTCGAAGCGCAGCTCCCACCTGGTGTCCATCTTTTGAGCCCATTGTTCGAGTTCGATTGATTGGACATCGTCTGTAATTTGGTCGGCAGAAACCATGTTGACGGATAGATGTCGCCGATGCTGGAGTCTGAGTCCCAGAGGGAGGAATCAGAAGAATGAGAACAACGATCTGCTTCATCATCTGATCTTTTGGGAGTTGTTGGAGGAAAAACATAGCCCAAACCAACACCGCTTCGTTGATAGTAATTCTCGGGTTTGCCGGGAGGAGCAAAGTATCGTATTGGCAACCGTCGTCCTCGGCCGTAATTTAGCCCTTCGTCGCTTTTGATGTCATATCCCATATTCTGGATATTCTTGGCCTGCCAACTATATCGGAAAAGTTACATTTTTCCAGAGTCATAGTCAGCTTCTGTGTTGTACTTGGGAGAAGTAGAGTCTAGAACGAACTTTCTCTCGCCAATTATACGACCGAAGATGATTAGCTCTTCATCTTTCTTTCTGGCTGGAACGATGAAGTAGAGGATATCTTCAGGGTAAACTTTTTCCCGCAAGTGAGGTGTTGTGACCGGCATACAGAGGTGTGGTCCTATGCCGTTCTCTAGGGCGTATATCGTATCTATGTAATGGTTTACCGATAGATAGACATCGGAGTAATTCAAAGATAAACCTTTACTAAGGAAATACGCAAGTTCTTCTTCAGGGATAACATCATCCGCTGAAGGTACATTATTCTGAGTATTGATATACTCATCGAGAGGATCATCATCTGGAAGAGGGGCCACAGTCTTGGCCGAGTTCACCACGTAGGGTAATTCTTCAAGATGGGGAGGACGGGCATCAGTAGGTTCCCCCTGGGTGTCTTGCTGATAGTGATGGTCAGTGGCTTGACCTTGCCGGAGTTCTTTTTTTTCACCCAGATTGTGAGAGGCTTCGGAGTACTTTCTGGAGTAGTACGTCCTTTGACTCAGATAATCAGGGGACCGTCGTTGGGGGATGGAGTTGCTTCAGCTTCATTGTCAGCTTCATTGTCGTCATCCTTGGGGGGTTGAGATTGGTAAAGTACCGAATCTCCATAGTAAGCTTCGATGCCCTTAAAAGGATCGACATCGGCAAACTTCGTCTTCACAACACCGTTGCTGTTGACGTACTTGAAGCACTGGTGAAGTATGGAAGGGATAATCATGTTCTCATGTATCCATGGACGTCCCAACAAGATGTTGTAGGATACATTGGCATCGATCACATAGCAGGAAACCTCCGTTCGGAGATCATCGATCTGGCATTTGAGACGGATCTTGCCCAGCGGATGACTTCGACCAGCATTGAAAGCCATGATAGTTGTGTTGGTTGCGGATAGCTTGTGCAAAGAGATTCCCAGGATTTGCAGCAAACTTCTAGGAATGATGCGGAGGGAGGATCCTGGATCGATGTGCATGCGGTCTACCTTGATCGCCCCGATATACCCTGTATAGTACAGGGGTCTATCATGACGATTATTTTGAGTAGCATGTCCTCCTGTGAGAAGGTGATGTTGGGCACCACATCCATAGTACTGTGGCAGTGGGGGCAGGAGACAGGATCTTCAGCGGGGGCTTTCACTTCAACGAGGTAAGAGTCGGCATGTAGCAATACCTCACTTAAGGCCTTCCACGTTTCTTTGGAGAGTCGCAATAGATCGAACAGAGACAACCTGGCAGGTGTATTGGCTAGCTGAGCCAGTATGTCAAAGTTGTAGGGTCGATCCATGCCTTCGGGAGATGGCGCCTTTAGAGATTTGTCAAACCGCGTCTCCTTCTGCATGGATTTGTCCGTGGTTTGCGGCTTGGACGGGCTGGCTTCTGAGCTTGTGGGGGCAGCAGGAGCTTGAGAAGGTAGTGCCTCTTCTTGTGCGGGATCGTACGTCCGAAGATAAGTCTTCCCCGATCGCGTCTCGCCAGATAGAACCTCGTAGATGGGGGAGATACCATATGGCATGGCTTGAATTTCTTGCCCCTTCTTGCTTTGGGAAGTGCTACCCCCTGCGTCACTTCTTGGACAAGGTCCGGGTGGACCCACATGATCTCACCACGTTCAGTTGTGAGTGGGACCAAGGTCGAGTTGCGAGCTGGTGATAGGTTGACGACTTCCATCATCGCCTTGGGGATCGGGACCACGCCATATGGGACTTCTATAGGAGGAAAGTCGCCAAACTGAAGAGAGATCATGTTAGCAGATACGACCTTGTCTTCAGCTTCGAGGTTGATCACTTGGCTGTCGATAAGCTGTTGTATCTTCTTCTTCAGGACGATGCAGTCCTTGGTGGAGTAATGCACGTACTGATGATAAAGACAGTACTTGGGAGCAATGAGTTGGCTCGCCTCTGCAGGACGTCGTGGTAGAGGCAATGTCAGCTTATTACCCTTCGTCAATGTGTGGAAGATGGTAATGACATCGTCTTCTTCGAAGGAGAAGGTTTCCTTAGGCTTGTCGGAGGCGCCCTAAGAATTGGAGGCTCCTTTGATGTGTCAACTTTCAGGACTTCTTTCCCTTTACCCCCACGAACAGGGACAGTTTGAGTATGCTTGCCCTTGTCTTCAGATTTGGGTGTCTTCAACCCCAGTAGTTCCAAGTTAGGAACGTCGTTTTCAGCAGCATCAGCGGCCCCAATGAAAGCGAGCCATGTATCATACTTATGTATACCTAGACAAAACTTCACTGTAGAAAGGAAATTATGTCGACAAGTATCCATAAGTTCTGAGTCTGGTATGCCGAAGGGCATCTTCAGTGCTAACCGTTTGAAGCGTTCTATGAAGGCGATGACAGACTCAGTCCTCCTTTGCTTGGTCTCGATGAGAGTGGACATACTAACATGCATGCCACTCTCGTAAAACCTGTTGAGGAACAACCTCTCCAAGTCTTTGAATGAATTGATACACCCATCAGGCAGACTGCAGAACCATTCGAAGGCTACCCCTGCAAAGTGCTAATAAACAGTTTCGACAGGAACGGATCGTCTCGGGACAAGTGCAGAGTCTGCGTATTGAAGTACATCATGTGCTGACGAGGAGAAGTCAAACCGTCGAATGATTTCAGCGTCAGCGGCTTGTAGTTAGGAGGGCAAGTAGCGTTCTCCCACTCAGGAGGATACAGTTGAGATATCCCCATCTTCTGTAGCTCGTCTTTGTGTGAGATGGTGTCGAGACGAACGACCAGGGAATCAATTGCATCCTGTTGATTGAGCAGGTGTTGGAAAACGGCTGCTGACCGGTTGTCAGGTGTTGTTGGCGAAGGACCACCCTCAGCATTTGCAAGATTTGGAGGTGCAACGGAATGATACTCCTTTTGTGGGGAAGGAGGGTTGTTGCTGTGAGACGGACTAGCGTGGGCTGAGACGTTTTGTTAAGGTGGAGGAACAGCCCCAGCAGCTTGAACTGCCATGATACTGGTAAGCATATCAGTGATCTTTGGCGAATGCTGTTTCGAGACCCTCTAGCCGTTTATTAGTCTAATCACTGGCTTCTTCAGGTCTTTCTCCGTCCGTCATTGTAGAAGCATGGAAAATATTTCTTTTAGTCCCACATCGGAAAGGAGAAGAAGAAAGGGCTCACTCCATTCTATAAATAGAGCCCCCTTTCTTCCTTTGAAAAGGGCACCAACTTCTCTTCCCTCCTTCCAAACTTGGACTCTTCCTATTACGCACCTTCGGGTGCAAAGTCGAAGAAGTCTCAGCGCGGGCTCATCGAGCTCAGTCAGCTGTCCCAACCTCTGACCATCAAGAGCGTCCCGCTAAGCGGGCCTCTGATAGAAAGTTGTACAGAGCCGCCCGTGTCCAGCCCCCGACGGCAAATGGACATAGTGGTTCTCAAGAGTCTCCCAACAAAGATCGAGGGCAAGTGTTTCTATTAGCCCCACATCAGGGAGCAAACATGATACCTACGCACTCGTGTGTTCGGGATACCCAGGCCCACAAAGCGAGTGCACAGGTTGATCGAGACATTCCTCATGCGGCTCGGTCATGAGACGTCCTTCTTGCGGCTCGGTCATGAGACATTCCTCATGCGGCTCGGTCATGAGACATTCCTCATACGGCTCGGTCATGAGACGTCCTCCATGCGGCTCGGTCATGAAACATTCTTCATGCGGCACATAACCCAGGAAGCTTCATACGGCTCAAAATTAGACGAGCTTCATGCGGCTCAAGAGTATCATGCGGCTCAGGAGTCCCATGCGGCCCAAACACATAGGCAACTCGAGTAAACTCCATGCGGCTCAGAGAGAAAGGCCACATGGTATTCAAAATCTGTACCCAATGACGCATTTAATGTTCTGACGATTGACAGCTGATAGACGACAGACCTGACATAAAGTTGTCATAATGAGTGGCGCTGTCTGCCAAGTCTCGGGAATAAGAAAAATCTTCAAAGTGGCGCTGTCTACCAAGTTTCGAGGCAAGCTTATGCGGCCAGAATAAGATGAGTTCATGCGGCCAGTACAGAAAAACATATACGGTTCAACCATAAAGGTCCCCCGTGCGGCTCGGCCATGAAGAAGCCCATGCGGCTCCTACAGGAGCGGCCTTATGCGATTCAAAGAAGACTCTCAGTCTCATGCGGCTCGGGAGTGTATACGGTTCAGCAGGAATATGCGGCCCGGTCGACGCCATATCCCCCTTTGGGATCCCTCCCTACAGCTGGCCAATTGAGTAAGTGGCCTCATTTAATGCTCTGACACGACTCGACTACCGTGACGGCTCTGACATAAAGTGTCATAATGGTTCTGCCATAATGACAGACTCTTCGGGAAAAGAGGAAAATCTCTGACCCGATCCGTCAGAAGTCCCAGGTTGCCACGTGGCAATCAGCCATATACGGCCCACCAAGAGTCCAGTCCCTGCGGCCTAACACAACGTTGTACATGCGGCTCCCTGAGAACTCATTCCCTGCGGCTCAAGGCAACGCTAGGTTATGCGGCTCGCAGCGACTATGCATATGCGGCTCATTGAGAGTTCGTTCCCTGCGGTTCGATGAAGCATTGTCCTTTGCGGCTCACGAAGAGTATCTCCCTGCGGTTCAAGTGTTGCCCATCCTATGCGGCTCTGGCAGGACCCACAATCAAAACACGTGGCATCGGATCAATCAACGATTTAACCGAATCTCAACAAATATATTTGACATCATCATCATAATTACTGAGATCAAGGCATATCATTTATCATCAAGCCAACGGGACACGTGGCGAGCAATCGGATATTGGTAGAATCCATCATGGAGATTTAAAGCAGTTAACATTAATTGCTCACAAGATTCGGTGTTATCCTCATTAATGGCCGAGATTCATTGTAATCAGGATCAAGGGTTCAGATAGATTGAAGGAGCGCCGACATTCCAAACAAATGATCATTAGCAAACCCTAATGATCATACCCCACTCTTATAAATAGCCAGCATCATTTCTTTGCAAAAGGACCGACAACAAAAAGAATAAAAATATACAGAGTCAGAGAGAGAATACACAGAGAGAGAGAAAGAAGCCAGGAGAGCAACAGAGGAGCAAAAAGAGCACTTCTTCGTCAACGCCAACCATCTTTTCACAAGGAGCCAAGGCTGCATACCGATCGTCCAAGGAGTAAGGCAGGGCTGCCGTCGCCTTCCCGAGCCTCTATCGTCACCCCCCAGAATCTAAAATAAACAATTGTACTTAGATTGCTGTACCTAGGTTTTCGTCCCTAGGCTTTCTTTGTACAAGCGAGTTTGTATTGTGAGTCTAAGTTCAGTCCTCCGATAATTGTTCTGTACTTTTACAATCAATGGCAAACACGATGGCGACTCTGCTGGGGACTAACTTCTCCACGACTGAGGAGTTGGTGACGCAATCGGATGCAGCCAAGCTTGGCTCCACGCAACAAAGATGGTCGTCCGCTTCGACCAACAAGCGTTTGAAGAGATGCTCTCCGAAGGAAGCGCTGGCCCGGTCCAGAAGCGCACCCGCACGACAAAGGCTCGCAGAGAGTGGAGGCCAAAATCATTTGCTTCTCCCCAAGCCCCCGACGGTGTACCCTCTGTTGCTCAAGACGGTGAGAAGGACTCTTCTGCGGCCCCACTTCAGACCGTAGACAACTCTGCTGTCTCCAAGTCCGGCAGAAGAAAACACTATGATGCTGGACTTGCAGAGGCAAAGAGAACTCTACGCGAACTGAGCCGCATAGGGTGCTAGCCGAGTGAAAAAGGCTCATGCGACCACATCCGCTAGCCGCATGGACAAAGCCCATGCGGCCACAGTCGCTGGCCGCATAAAGAAGAATCATGCGGTCACATCTGGCAGCCGCATAGTTTATGCAGCTACAGTCGCCAATCACATGGATGAAACACATGAGGCTATAGGAGGCAGCCGATTGCAGAAAACCCATGCGGCCACTATTGCCAACCGCATGCGGCCAGCCTGCACGGTCTTGATTCCTAGCCGCCCAAAAACAACTCATCCGACAGCAGAAGATGACCGCATGCAGACAGCCTGCACGGTACCCAACTCTAGCAGCATAGCGTCCGTTCCACGCTTCTCTCGATCGGTCTTCGACCGTCTCTCATACGGTCCCGACCCTGATGATTCTCTGTATGATAAGCCAGACTCTGTGGCATTCAACTTGGACTCCTCCTATTACGCACCCACAAGTGCTAAAAGGAAGTCTAGGGCAGCGCGGGCTCATCGAGCCCAGTCAGCTGTTCCAACCTCTGACTATCGGAGCGTCCCGTTGACTATCACACGGGCCTCGGATGGAAAGTTGCATACAACTGTTCAAGTCCAGCCCCCCGCGGCGAACAGACAGAGTGGTTCCTCTGACCTGCGGAAGACGATCCTCCACAAACGCAAGGAAAGAGAGGAGTGTCGGTGTGCAACGAGTCCTCGCTTGGACATCGCTGCACCCAAATTATCGTCAATTGCTGCTGCAACACGGCAATGACAGAAGCGCGGCCATCCATCTTCCAAAGGCTACAGCACCCAAACTCAGAAGATGAGGCACCTCCTGTTGTCTCCTGCAATTCTGCTCAAAAAGTCCCCGTTGAAGAGAGAAGGAAGAAAACGAGCATCTCCAGTCCGAAGATATCAACCACTACAACTAAGAAACTGTCGTCTAAACGGTTGTCCTCCATTGGTGTGTTCCAACACACCCGTTCAAAGACGAAATTTACCGCGATAGGAAATTCATCATCCACATCGCTGGGGTGGAAGGAGCTGGGGGTAGCACTCCTCCGAACATCCGCAACAATCCGATGTTCCAAGGAACCGAGTCCGCACAAACAACTCTTCCATCAGGAGCAACGGACGCTGATGCCCCAGAGGACATCCGTAACTCGCAAGACAAGGCAAGCTCTGAAGCTGGGGATACCATCCCCTCCGAGTCCGAGCCCGAAGAGAACATTCCCACCTATCCCGATGACTTCTCGGTGCATGGGTACGACTCAGAGGGCACATCCTCTACCGTTCCTTCCATCACTCCTCACGTAAGGACGGTATTCATGACGGACAGCGATCAAGGTGGTTCCAGCGATCGCCAGCGCATCGACAATCTCGAAGCCATATTACTTGCTTTGGTCAAGTCTGTAGACGAGATTAAAGCGGCCCTGTCCACTCTACAAGGAGGAGCGCCTGGTCAAACAAACGCGGGCCCCGCGGTCAATGTAGATTCGAACTCAGCGGCACCAAACCAGGGCAATAATCCTCCCGAAATAACAGCCCCCGCCGCGACAGATGAGATCCGAGAAGTAAGAAGAGAGGTTCAGGAGCTCCGTGCCATGTTTCATGCCCGAGAAAATGCTCAAGATCTCAGAATACGGCAACCATACCCTGCTGAGTGGAGGGATGTTCCATTCCCACCAAGATATAAGCCGTTTAACATCAACCCATATGATGGCAAAACCTCAGCAAGTCGGTACATCACTTACTTTGAGGTCACCACCGACCATCTGCCCCATGAAGATGCGATCCTCACACGGTTATTCATTGGAGCATTGGAAGGAGTCGCCTTTGATTGGTACCGCAATCTACCGGACAACTGCATCCATTCCTTCGCCGGCTTCAAGCGCATGTTCTTGGAACGGTTCTATGAAGTAGGACAAGACGTCACTATGTCCACTCTCATGGACGTCGTCCAAGGGGAGAAGGAGTTAACGAGGAACTACATTGAGCGGTTCCGCCAGACCGCCATGAAGCTGCCTTCCGGAAATCCGAATTCTTCTTTGATTGAAATCTGCCAAAAGAGACTGCTTCCAACGATCAGTCTCTGGATGGGCGAGAGTCAATTCAAAGATTGGAAGGCGTTCATCATCAGCGCCACAAGCGCTGAAGAACGACTGAAGAAGGCCCGCCAATGGGGTTGCATATCTCAGAAGGGGAAAACAAGGGCAAGCGTCTCAACAACGATAATGGGGGTAACCCCTCCAACAATCGGGACAGCAAGGAAAAACAGGCTATGGTGGCCGACACGGCCCAGAAGCCCGAGCCACAGCCAGCAGACAAGCAATGGCCTCAAATCACTTACTCTTTCGAAGATGGCCACGTCAAGCCTATCTTAGACATGCTCATACAAGGAGGTAGAATTCAGCTTTCTCCACCAAGGCGGGAGCCTCGGCCGGCTGATCTGGAGAACCCGAAGTTCTGCCATTACCACCGTTATGTACACCACGCTACACATGACTGCTACCAATTAAAACGGTACATCCAAAGCCTCATCGATTCAAACGCTCTGGCCATCGACTTCGAAGAGGTAACCGTAGCAGCTAATATGGTGTCCGTACAGTTCAGCAACTTCCCTCCGACGGAGACTCAAGATGGGGTAATCCCCGTCCCTCTCCGACAATGGAGACCACCAATCTTCCTCCGCCCCGAGAACAAGCTGCTGGTCTAGTACCTCTCACCACCTCACGAGGAGAGGTCATGTGGGTCCATCCAGACTTGGTGTCAGAAGTGACTCGGCCCACACCATCTCCCACCAACAGAAAGAAGAGTGGAAAAATCAGGACCTGCCACACAGTTTCAGCAGACAACGAGGAAGCTACAGCCGTCGTCACGCGGTCCGGAGCGCAATCCCAACCTGTGGTTGACAGTCCAGCTGAAAATCATCAACCCACTACAACTGATGCTCTGGGACCGGCTCAGCCTTCGACGACCGACAAGCCTAGGCCGAAGGAGACTCGCTTCGACAAATCTCTCCGAAAGGACGCAGCCCAAGGGCTAGAGAGGCCCTACAACTTTGACATCTTAGCACAATTGGCTAACACTCCGGCCAAATTGTCATTATGAACTCCTGAGGCTCTCCAAAGACGTTCGTATTGCATTGAGCGAAGCACTCCAAAATGCCGATGCCTATCTCGCTCAATCTAACCTCACTGGGGAGGACTCACCCATGGATCTCCAAGATAGTGCCTGCACGAGAGCAATGCCCAACATTGTCTTCACTCCGCAGGACATGCTCATCAAAACCAACCTACATGATCGCCCCTGTACTACACGGGATACATCGGCGACGTGAAGGTGGATCGGATGCACATTGATCCTGGCTCTTCCATAAGCATCATCCCGAAAGGTCTGCTACATCATCTCCGCATCCCAATGCATCGTCTAACACCTACAAGCACCGCCATCAGCGGTTTCAATTCGGGCAGGAGCTACCCTATCGGGAAGATTCGTCTGAAGTGTCAGATTGGCGATCTCCAATCCGAGGTCACCTGCTACGTCATAGATGCAGACACTTCTTACAACATCCTCTTGGGGCGCCCATGGATACACGATTATATGATCGTGCCTTCCACGCTACACCAGTGCTTCAAATATGTCGACAAACACGGCTTCGTGAAGACAGAGTTTGCTGATATCGATCCCTTCAAAGGGGTCGAATCTTACTACTCGGACTCATGTTTATACGAAAAGTCGAAGAGGCACCTTGATGAAGGAGACGCACAAACTCATACCGAGACAGCCACAGGGTCAGAAGGACCCCTGACGATCCACCTCCAAGCTCGCAAACCGGGCAAGTCCGCACCCCTCACCGCCACTTTGCGGAAGGACGCGATCAGCCTCTCGGCGCAAGAGGAGCAGATGATAATTCGGCTGCCAAGGTTCAGCCAAGTGCCGAGACCCACAACGGGGCCACTGACAATCCGACTGCCGAGAGTCAGTCAACCACAAGCAGGAAAGCTCAACCCCTCGGACAGGCCGCTGACAATACGCCTTTCCAAGAAAGGTTGTCACCTCGAGGCAAGGTCTGACACTTCCAGCGAACCAGCCACTCCTCGCTCCACATCGAATGCCAAACTGGGGGTCGCCAGTCTGCCAACAACTCCACGCTCAACTCCATCAACTGAACCGCTGACGATCAAGCTCCCCGGGTCGTCCTCCCAGTCTGCATTTACACAGGGGGTGGCCGAAGAAGAGTCGGAGCTGGCCTAGTATGTGGCTGCACACTGAGACTTGCTCATGTTGCCCATCAACGGCAAGTTCCTGAAGAAGTATTACGTCCGAAACGACATCCTAAAAAAAAAAAAAAAACCTCGATTATCGAGTCATGTGCCCGCTGGTGCCGCTGAACTCATACCACAACATTCCAGATTACCGAGTCATGTACCCGCTGGTGCCGCTGAACTCACTTCCACAATATTCCAGATTATCGAGTCATGTACCCGCTGGTGCCGCTGAACTCACATTTCAACATTCCAGATTATCGAGTCATGTACCCGCTGGTGCCGCTGAACTCACACTTCCAAATTCCAATTATTGAGTTATGTACCCGCAGGTGCCTCTGAACTCACATTTCGGTCACTCTTCTAGGGGAAGTCATGTATGACCATACCTCTGAACCTTCTATCTGGAAGAGATCCTCTCTCATGATCCACTACCCGCACTCCCAGTGCACAAAAAGGGTAGCAGATCCACAAATTTCCAAAACGGCCATGTCCTCATTACCTCTGAGTCGTTTCACTTCCGCTAAAAACAAATCACCCCTTTTCATAGAACTTCCACGTCCTCATTACCTCTGAGTCGTTCTATGTACCCTCCTTCATTGAGCCCACTCCTGCCATGTCCTCATTACCTCTGAGTGGGAAGGCTCCGTCGAAGAAACCCTCATGCTTGCCATGTCCTCATTACCTCTGAGTAAGTATGTTGATCCCTTTTAACTTATTATCTGTACCCACAACCGGAGTACGCCAAGGATAATAGGTCCACAAATATTCTCCGCTGAGTCCACTCCTGCCATGTCCTCATTACCTCTGAGTAGGAAGACTCTACTGTAAAACCTTCGTACTTGCCATGTCCTCATTACCTCTGAGTAAGTATGTTGGTTCTCTCTCATCTTATTATCCGTACCCTGAACCAGGGTACGCCAAGGATAATAGGCCCACAAATGTCCTCTGCTGACCACAAATGTCCTCAGTTGACCACAAATGTCCTCTGTTGACCGCAAATTTCTCATTATGCCCCGGGAGCCCAGCTGCTCCATGGCATTCTTTCGCCCGGTACCAAGAACCTCCATATCCGCCTTACCGTGGAGTTGTTCTAGGTATCCCTATCAAACTTATTATCCGTACCTAAAACCAAGGTATGCCAAGGATAATAGGTCCACAAATGTCCTCTGTTGACCATAAATGCCGTACTAGGTCCCCTACTACATCCACATCTTTCCTCGTCATCACATGCTTTCGGAGCCCAGCTGTTCAATAGCATTCTTTCACCCAATGCATAGAACTTCCACGTTGATAGCACCTCTGAGTTGTTCTATGTATTCTCATTCGAGTTCACTCCTACCATGTCCATATCACCTCTGAGTAGGAAAGTCCTACCATCAACCTTATATTTACCACGTCCATACCACCTCTGAGTAAATATGATGGTTCCCTCTCTCAACTTATTATCCGTACCTAAAACCAAGGTACGCCAAGGATGATAAGTCCACATAAAATCCCCAGCGGAAGTACCAAAAACTATCACATCCATGCTACCTCTGATTGGATTGCCACACCCAAACAAATCTACTTTCCATGCTTCTTATTCAAAGTGTTCCAAATTTGCAATTTGGAAACTTTAAAGGGGGTCTTGTAGAAGCATGAAAATATTTCTTTTAGTCCCACATCGGAAAGGAGAAGAAGAAAGGGCTCACTCCATTCTATAAATAGAGCCCCCTTTCTTCCTTGGAAAAGGGCACCAACTTCTCTTCCCTCCTTCCAAACTTGGACTCTTCCTATTACGCACCTTCGGGTGCAAAGTCGAAGAAGTCTAGGGCAGCGCGGGCTCATCGAGCTCAGTCAGCTGTCCCAACCTCTGACCATCAAGAGCGTCCCGCTAAGCGGGCCTCTGATAGAAAGTTGTACAGAGCCGCCCGTGTCCAGCCCCCGACGGCAAATGGACATAGTGGTTCTCAAGAGTCTCCCAACAAAGATCGAGGGCAAGTGTTTCTATTAGCCCCACATCAGGGAGCAAACATGATACCTACGCACTCGTGTGTTCGAGATACCCAGGCCCACAAAGCGAGTGCACAGGTTGATCGAGACATTCCTCATGCGGCTCAGTCATGAGACGTCCTTCTTGCGGCTCGGTCATGAGACATTCCTCATGCGGCTCGGTCATGAGACATTCCTCATACGGCTCGGTCATGAGACGTCCTCCATGCGGCTCGGTCATGAAACATTCTTCATGCGGCACATAACCCAGGAAGTTTCATACGGCTCAAAATTAGACGAGCTTCATGCGGCTCAAGAGTATCATGCGGCTCAGGAGTCCCATGCGGCCCAAACACATAGGCAACTCGAGTAAACTCCATGCGGCTCAGAGAGAAAGGCCACATGGTATTCAAAACATCTGTACCCAATGACGCATTTAATGTTCTGACGATTGACAGCTGATAGACGACAGACCTGACATAAAGTTGTCATAATGAGTGGCGCTGTCTGCCAAGTCTCGGGAATAAGGAAAATCTTCAAAGTGGCGCTGTCTACCAAGTTTCGAGGCAAGCTTATGCGGCCAGAATAAGATGAGTTCATGCGGCCAGTACAGAAAAACATATACGGTTCAACCATAAAGGTCCCCCGTGCGGCTCGGCCATGAAGAAGCCCATGCGGCTCCTACAGGAGCTGCCTTATGCGATTCAAAGAAGACTCTCAGTCTCATGCGGCTCGGGAGTGTATACGGTTCAGCAGGAATATGCGGCCGGTCGACGCCATATCTCCCTTTGGGATCCCTCCCTACAGCTGGCCAATTGAGTAAGTAGCCTCATTTAATGCTCTGACACGACTCGACTACCGTGACGGCTCTGACATAAAGTGTCATAATGGTTCTGCCATAATGACAGACTCTTCGGAAAAAGAGAAAAATCTCTGACCCGATCCGTCAGAAGTCCCAGGTTGCCATGTGGCAATCAGCCATATACGGCCCACCAAGAGTCCAGTCCCTACGGCCTAACACAACGTTGTACATGCGGCTCCCTGAGAACTCATTCCCTGCGGCTCAAGGCAACGCTAGGTTATGCGGCTCGAGACTATGCATATGCGGCTCATTGAGAGTTCGTTCCCTGCGGTTCGATGAAGCATTGTCCTTTGCGGCTCACGAAGAGTATCTCCCTGCGGTTCAAGTGTTGCCCATCCTATGCGGCTCTGGCAGGACCCACAATCAAAACACGTGGCATCGGATCAATCAACGATTTAACCGAATCTCAACAAATATTTGACATCATCATCATAATTACTGAGATCAAGGCATATCATTTATCATCAAGCCAACGGGACACGTGGCGAGCAATCGGATATTGGTAGAATCCATCATGGAGATTTAAAGCAGTTAATATTAATTGCTCACAAGATTCGGTGTTATCCTCATTAATGGCCGAGATTCATTGTAATCAGGATCAAGGGTTCAGATAGATTGAAGGAGCGCCGACATTCCAAACAAATGATCATTAGCAAACCCTAATGATCATACCCTACTCTTATAAATAGCCAGCATCATTTCTTTGCAAAAGGACCGACAACAAATAAAAATATACAGAGTCAGAGAGAGAATACACAGAGAGAGAAAGAAGCCAGGAGAGCAATAGAGGAGCAAAAAGAGCACTTCTTCGTCAACGCCAACCATCTTTTCACAAGGAGCCAAGGCTGCATACTGATCGTCCAAGGTAAGGCAGGGCTGCCGTCGCCTTCCCGAGCCTCTATCGTCACCCCCCAGAATCTAAAATAAACAATTGTACTTAGATTGCTGTACCTAGGTTTTCGTCCCTAGGCTTTCTTTGTACAAGCGAGTTTGTATTGTGAGTCTAAGTTCAGTCCTCCGATAATTGTTCTGTACTTTTACAATCAATGACAAACAGTCATGTATGTAGATAGCATGCGAGGATGAACAGAGGAAGCAGTGCAACTGGTGCTGATACTGTCTGTCTCCGAGTGGCTAAGTCCTTCATCTTCAGGTAGAGGAGGTAGATAGTCGCCATCGGATTTGGAGGGATTATCGTCCTCTGGAAGGCTACCCCCAGTGTGGGGGTCATCTGCTTCAGATTCTGAGAGAATGCTACCCCCGGCTTCGTCGTCCATACGGAATCTTGCCTTTGATCGAGTGCCCATATAGACTCCTTCAGATATGACAGCCTGTTGGCCATCTGTTGGTAGACTTCGTCTTCTCCTTCTTATGGAACTGAGAGAGAAGGTTGGGTTGGTGGTCCACCGTCTTTAATTGGGACTTCCGTAAGGGAGACCCCATGAAGCTATGTTGGATGAAACACATAGTGGCTTCTCGTCGTCAGAGAAGTGCAGTCGTCGAAACACGGACTTTCTCTGAGGCACTCTTGTCACTTTGGAGCAACAACAGTTGATAACAATATTGGTGCACAGAAGTGCACTATGAATTGTTATGTTCTCCCTCGCTCTACGCTTATTTATCATGTCGCAAAAGTCAGCGGAAGGGAGTTTTGTCTTAACACCCATGTTGCATGAATCGTCGAGCTTTGCATGCGGGTTCATAAGGAGAGTAGGCACATCCAGACTTAGTTCATGTGCAGGGGCAACCCCCATACCTAAGTTCTGTGATATCCTTGAAGACAGCCCCGTGCTATACGCGTTGGGACCTGTCTTTTTGCTGTGGGCGCATAGGCCTTGGAGACTGGACTTGGGCGCATGCTTCTTGACAGCATGTTTGAGTCGCCTTAATGTGGGCGCATAGTATGGATCCAGAGATCCTGGGCGCATAGCCTTGGACGCATGACTCTGAATGCCCAGCCTGCTGAAGATAGAAGTGTTCTGGTTGGGGCTATGCGTCCAAACACTCCCTTGGGCGCATGGCTTTGGGCGCATGCTTGGTGGCAGCGTTGTTTTCTTCCAGTTCCGCCTCCTTCGTTCGTGAGCCTCGCCGGGTCTGGCCAGAGTGCCGCACACCCCGATTCTTGGCATCGTAGTGTTTTCCTCTGCCAAGTCTCGAGTGTTGAACACTCTGTTGTTGGTTGTGGAGGGAAGAAGTCACTGGGCTAGTAGAGCCCGGAACGGTGTGAGCCTTCTCCATTTGGGGGACTTCTGTGGCAGAGTCCTGCGCCCAGGTGACAGAGTCCTCCAGCTGCATATCCGCTATGACACTAGCAGGATATGCGCAGCGAGCCTTCGGAAGCCAAGTCTTGCGAGACTTGTTTGGCTTCGCTGATTTTGAGGGAGTAGAGCCGTCCCTCGAGAGCATCTCTTCGAACGCCTGCTGATCGAACTTTACGATCAGCATCTTCTGAGTACTCCCCACTTTGTCTGTATCGGATTGCATCACCACCTTCTCGTCAGAGGAAAAGGTAGTCCCCAGCAGAGTCGTCATTTTTGTGGACACACACAAAAAAAGAAAAAAATGCTGTCTTTCTTTTATTGGCGCAAGGCACCACAAATCGAGTACGCCTGAGAGATCCTGCGCTGAGGATTCCCGAGTACAAAAAAGAATTCTGGGAAATGGGACGATGGAGATCGAGCGGCAGTTGCTCCTTTACTCCGTTGACACTCCGATTACAAAAGTGGGAGAAAACCTAAGAAAATTGCTAACTCTCGGCTCACTGGCAAGAAGTGCAGCAATTTGGCTCTTGAAAATGCTCTCCGTTCTGTGTTTGAAGAGGGATGAGGCCCCCCTTTTATAGTCGTTCTTGAGCTGGAATGGTGTTATGCGCCCACATAAGGAAACACGCTGGTTTTTATATGGACGCATAGTCCTGCTTTGGGCGCATAGGACGCAGGCGCATACAGGCT
The DNA here is from genome assembly GCA_029216955.1 of Iris pallida. NCBI lineage: Eukaryota > Viridiplantae > Streptophyta > Magnoliopsida > Asparagales > Iridaceae > Iris > Iris pallida. Next base: position 11,322,345 of record JANAVB010035620.1, on the reverse strand, counting down.
GCGAGATCGTGGTTGTTCGTGGCGTTGACGTGGCCGCATGCTTCGGTGCACGACTGCTCGCGGAGACTGACGTGGCCGTGCGCTTCGGTGCACGTTTTGATCATGGCTTTGACTGAGACATGCTTGGACGCATAGCCATGTCTCAGGCTATGCGCCCTCCTTTCGGGGAGTTAGTCTTGGGTGCATGGAACTTCACTGGCCGGACGCATGAAACTTAGCTGGCGGGCGCATGAAGTTGTACTGACTGGGCACATGAAGCTTCGTTGGTTGGGCGCATGGAGCTCCACTGACTGGGCGCATGGGACTTCACTGACTTGGGCGTATGGGGCTTTATTTGCTGAAAATTTTTCATGCTTCTACACCTCTCAAGAGGGGTTATTTCAACCAATTGATTGTCTCCCCCTTCTTCCGCCAAATTTGCTTTGTGTCCTCCAAAATAATTTTTCCTTCTACCAGCATACCCTCCTCTACCACCACGACGTCCTCTACGGCCTCGTCCGCGATCATTTGACTGACCTCGCAGGAGTTTTGGACAAAATCTAATGTAATGTCCCGAGTCACCACAGTTGTGGCAAACACCGCCCGCAGAGGGAGGCTGATTGAAGACGGCAAGGGCAGACTTTTTAACAGCAGCTTGCTCCCCCTGGAAGTAGCCCTTGTTGGGCATCAACTTCAATCGAGCTTCTTCTTGTGCCATGGCAGCTATGGCTTCTTCTAAGGTTGGAAGTGTGGGTTGTGCGAGTAGTACATTCATTCTCTGCTCAACACAGGATTGAGCCCCTTCAAGAACTTCATCATCCGTTGCCGCGAAATATACGCCAGGAACGTCTGAAAATGCTTCGCAAACGCCGGTTCTACTTGTGCATCTTCCATCCCAAGAGGATCATAGTGATCCAGATCAGACCAGTACTTCTTCAACATGGATGCGTACTCAGAGATGGTACGTTCGTCTTGTGCCACCCTATCGAGTTCATCCTGTAGTTGGAAGACCCGCATAGGGTTGCCCAAGCCTGAGTACATATCCTTTAAAGTCCGCCAGATATCAGCAGCACCCTCCATTGTCTCTACATTGCCTGACACCTGGTCGATCAAGGAGGCTGTCAACCACCCAGCCACTACGTTGTTGACAATCTCCCAAATAGCAAACTCCTTTGAGAAGGGATCAGCGGGCACCTTGGTTTGGCCATTGACAAAGCCAACCAAGCCACGTCCCTTCAACGTCCGCATCGTCTGCCGCGACCATTTCAAGTAGTTGGACTTCCTTCTAACTTCGTCTCCAGCTTATC